>JAADYU020023230.1:0-10472 GCA_011763375.2 Heteractis magnifica
CTAATCCCATTAACGCCTCCGTAGCAGTTATCTACCTCAACTCGTCGATCATTTCGAGGTCCTGCTGTGACAAAAAAAGTAGGGTACGGGGCTCCTCATGTAGGGGTCCCTGATCTTGTCTTGCATGCTTGGCTCCAGTGCAGTTTGATTGGCCAGGTGTAACGCAACTTGTACAGTTATCTATAGCAAGTCCCACGAACAATAGTGACGACAATTATAGTACATTTTCTCAATAATTTACAATCTCAATGCAGAGTCGAATTTGAGAGAGCCGCAAGGGAACGCGAAAGGATGGTGAGTTCTGGATTTCAGCTTTGTTGGATGCAAGACATCGATTCCAAGCACAAGCGGTATTAAAAAGAGATCCACACCTTGGATTCAGTATACGTTTCGGGCTCTTTCTCAGTATATCAACCACTCAATATTTCGCGACGTTCCGGAGTCCGAATCCTTATCTCTGGGCGAGACTGATCATGAGAGCCACAGAGCCCGAGATTGCGGCAGGCGAAGTGACTGTTGGTCCTAATCAAAATTAGTATTTGTTTGATACACAAAGGACGACAGGTATAAATTAAGGAAGCACGTGGAAAAGCTCAATACTAATCTTCGCTGGTTTCAGTATCGAAGCATAAACATGGCTGCCGAAAGTGAATCACAATTCTTACATAACGTAATTCGAAGTCTAAAGAGGTTTTTCGACTCTGTCACCGTAGTCAAATGCAGTTTTTCCAATCTCAATTTCGAAGTTTTACACGTGCCTTTGAATGACAGAGGAAGTATTCTGAAGCTAACGATGTTTGGGAATTTATTCCACGATGACTTCGCTTCACATTTGAATTACTTGGAAGAGATGAGCAGCAGACTAGAGACTGCAGATTCAAGCCCAATAACATTGACAAAATTGAAAAGCAATGTTGGTGGAAGCTACTTCAAAGGCAAGATGGCCCTCAAGAGGATGACTCGCATACATGACGAAGTTGTAAAGGAATCTCTTAAACAAATTTCTCAGCTAAAGGATCTGGCGTCTGCCTTCAAAACATTAAAAGAAGGCCAGAAGACAGCGTTTGAAACCAGCTCAGAGGAGAAAAGTCAAGGCGAAATAAAAAAAGTTTTGATTTCGAAAATGAAGGCTTTTCTGACTGATGAGGCAAGAAAAGCATTTTTTGAAAGCGACTTGGAGACTGCTCCTGAAGTTCTTTTGAATCACCTTGCAGAAGTGGAAAAAAGCCTTCAAGACTTGTGCGACGTGACGTGTTCCTACGTAGAAGTTCTTCAGACTTTTCTAGACAAGATGAGAGACGTGAAAAGCGAAGACAAAGAGGATGTTGTTTTGGGGTATCTTTCTGGAATCAAAGATGCAGCGAGGGAACTTATTGAAAAGTGCGAGAGATGTAAGAACAGACTAGGGTCACCCTTCTGTGATATTATCACACCTTGATTATCGATGGAAATTTTTAATCCAATTAAATTAATCTGTTTTGGAAAGCTATTAAATTAACAACTTTGACAACTCTTCGCTTATGATAAAACCAGGAGAGATCTAAGTACTGATTTATTTATTTATTTATTTTTTTTTTTCTATTGCAAAGCCATCTTAAGAATATTTTTTTTGTAATATAATGTAAAGAAAGGCGCTTGTTTTATTTTTAAAATCTGTTTCGAGTTATTAATTTAGATTTTGATAACGTTCTTGTATTTTGATTTTACTAAGAGATATCTGGGTAGATTTCTGAAAGTTTGAATAAATTTGTGGCAAAAGTATCTTAAGAATATATGTTATTTTGTAATGCAACGTAAAGAAATTGGAAAAGAAATAGTTTATACCTTCTGCGGTAAAGGCGCTTCCACTGCATGGACATCCCATCGCTTGTCTGATCCTGTCTCATCACGTGATCCAAATATAATTCAAACCTGACCGACGATTAAGTGCCCTTCTGTCTTTATTGTAGAATCACACCGCTGCAGTTCTAGCCCGTAGGTATCAGGGGATAAGACAAGCAGGCCCCGGGCCCGTATACTCACCCCTTGCTCTGCGCGGACTACCTGTGGTGGTCCTTGACCCTTGAGGTGGGCTACCTGTGTGTGCCTGCAGCTGTTCCTCTTCCACTGGATCAAAATAATAGTGTTCCAAAAATTACCTATCATTTATACTTTCTACGCTAACGATGACATTCATAGTTAAACCAGAAGGACATAAGTAAAATGGGAGCCAGTCCATCAAGCTTTCGTGTGGAACAAACCACCTTACAGAAGTATTCTTACTCGACTTTACTTGAGAAGGACGAAACCAAAACTGAAAGTTTTCGTCTGTTTCGCGTGACGTCTTTACGTTATGAAGCTGTACTCAGTAAGACTGATCAGCACCCTAAATGTCTGAGTGTATTTAGAATGGACGAGGAGAAAGGTGCAAGAGAAAAATTCAGGTATTGATTTCAAGAACTTAAAAAAGCCTTATTCAATATCTGATGTTTATTTTTATATACACCTACTTGCAAAAAGGTTGTCATAGGGAAAAAAGAACTTTAGTAATTTAGTGAGAAAGGAATAAATTATAAGACAAAAGAAGATCACTGAAGCTTAACTCCGAAGACAAAAGAAAGAGTTCAGCTTCAATGATCTTCTTTTGTTATTTTAATTTATTCCTATCCCAGTAAACTACAAAAGTTCTTTTTTCCTATGACAACCTTCTTGCAAGTAGGTGTATCTGCTTACATAATATATCCACTACTAAGCTTATAATGACCATAAAGTCTAGCAAAGTATAATGACGTTACTATTTTAGAAGTTTATTTTATTCTTATTTAACTTGATATGGTTTTAGAATCACTGGTTATAGACTTAAATTTCTGTCATGGGACATATTAGAATTATGCTAGATTTTGTATGAACTTTAAAAAAAATCTCTTTATTTTGCCTAGCCGTTCTAACGCTTTCGCACTAATTGGAGGCATTATCACTGACACACACTACCACTACATTATCTGTTTTTCAAGCATACAACTCTCAGCTCACATGTTGATTTTTACGGAGGGAGGAAAACCAGAGAACCCGGAGAAAATAACCCTCGTGGCAAGGGAGAGAACAACACATCTAACAAACTCTACTCACATGTGGTATCCACAGGGCTCAAACCTGAGCGACCCAACGCGTTGGACCACAGTGGTGAGAGGCGAACATTTTACTGCTACGCCACCCATGCCACATAAATAGTTGATTAATATTTAGTACTGTTTATCATTTAGCAAGGGGGAGGTATTAGGGGGAGGTATTGGGGGGGGCTGTGGGTTGATAGTTCCTGTCTAGTCAGAGGCATGGAAGGTAGTGGTTTGATAAGATTGGAAAACATGGTACTCAGGAGACTTACAGCACATACATGGTACAGTACATTATAACACTAAGTATGTAAATTGATCATTTCATTAAAATGTGTAGTTATGGTTATGGTAAAGTACTGTACAGCTGTGGTATGCCTATCAGGGTGATGCCTATGAATTTGCCATGGTATTTCCCATTCAGAAATCCACTCTATGCACCTTTTCTTACTAATATTTTACCTGGTATATGTAGGTATCTACAGAAGAATCTGTCACCATTTTATAAGAGTTCCAGCAAGTGCTTCAATGCAGATACCTTACAAGAGATCATTACCACCATGGAACAGCACCCTGAATGGTCTCTTGCTCAGATAGCAAAGCATCTTGATCTTCAGGAATGCTTGAGTCATGAGCGCATAGCGGCTTCAGATGAAGTAGACAAAGGAGCTAGTCCATTGCATGTCGCTTGCAAGGTAATTTCATTATACACTTGCTATTAATTGTTTTCTTAAATTCAGTCATACCATTCTTTCTTTTGCTTTGCTGTCTCCAGGACTTCATTCCTTCATTTCTTTGTTGTTGTTTTCTTCATTCTTTCTTTTCCTCCTTGCTTGCTTTACTTGGTATTCTTTCTGACAAGATGCTCTAAATGTGTAAACTGGGTTGCCCATGCTGTGCACCAGTCTCGAGGCAAGCATGTGTGTTGAAGCTGAGATGGCAATTTGTGACGGATAGAAAATAACAGATGGCATTTTTAAACTGGTTTGCCACAGGCAACCCAGTAATAAGAAAGAATAGATGAAAGTGTCAGCTCGCTTGCTATACTAGTTCTAGTTCTACTTCTACTTTATTAACTGATAAAACTTTACAGCATCACATCAGTATAAATAAATATATATATAATTAAAATAGAATGCTATTACTATAAGAAATAAAAAAATTAAATAAATAAAATATTCCAGAAAATATCATCTGCAATAAATAAATAAATGAATTTAAAACCATTCCCCATTCTCTATCATATATCTAGTAAGCTCCTCTTTAAATTTGGTACAATCCTCTATATCGGTAATAGAGCCTGGCAAATTATTCCAATAATTTATCCCCCATGGAAAGAAGCTATTTGCATGTTGGTTGCAGTAGAGTAGAGTAGAGTCTATACTATATAGACTCTACTTATTAGTGCATACTTAATGTGATTTCTTATGGTTTGTATATGTGTAATGTCTCATCATTTATTATTAAAAAGCAGGAGGATTTAATAACATCATTTTTCTGTTCAGAGTGGAAGGATGGATTTTCTTCAGAGCTTAACAAAAATTAATGCCAGGGATTTTGTGAAAGACCAACTTGGGAACACTCCTCTTCATTATGCTGCTGAAAACTACCCAGAGATGTTGATATCTATGATACAGAAAGCACAGTATCTTGGTAAGAAATGATCATTATAAACTGATTGGTCAATATTGTTTGTTTGAGAGTAAATGTAGAAAGGGAGACAAAAAAATGAGAGAGAGTTAGAGTGAGCCCAAATTCCTAACCTTGCTCCTAGAAAATCTCTTCTCATTTCTGTGCAATACTATTAAAACATTTTATACATGAGTATTTGACACTGCTCTTTACCCAACCCTGCCCACCCTCCCCTCCCCTAGTTTCTCTCTGATGTGCAAGGGGAGGGGTGGGACAAGAAACATTCTTAATTACTATAACTGCAACTAGTACAAACTCAACTCAGATCTTCTGAGCAGGAAGAGACTTATAAAATCATTTTTCCACTTTCAAAGGAGGACAAGTGTCAGATGTTATCAATTCAAGAAATGTTGATGACCAAACAGCATTGGATGTTGCCTGCCACTTCTCTCAAGAAAATGGTGTTCGGGTACTCCTAGAGGCAGGAGCAGATGTCAATCATGTCGAGGGTTATGCCAAGCCTATTCACACAGCACTTAAATCTAATGGAACACGCTGTGCTGCACTGATACTGGAGTTCCACCCAGAACAGATTAAAGAAAAAGACTTGAAGTATGGAGCGTACCCTTTACATTGGACTAAGAGCAAAGAGGTAACTATAATGTGTCTGTTCGTATTTATCGTTTTAATTTTGGTGTGTGACCAGGGATTTTCCGCAGAGAAAACTTGAAGAATAAAAAATTCATAGCTTTGTATGTCTATCAGAATTAATACCGGATGATTGGGGAGTCTAACAACAGTACTGATAGTACATAGCTACTGTTTCAAAAGTTTTCTCTGTAAGCTCTAGAGGAAATCACGGTTACGGTACGGAATTAAGGACGTACGATGAACCAATCATCGTGCGCAAAATCACTATGGATTCGATACGTGCGCATAATACGTATATGATAACTGAAGTGTCTGCCGGCGTGAGGAACGTGGGCTCTGGATACAAAATTGTTTGCCGAAGCGGTATTTTCCCGTCCAGAGTAATTGGTGTGGCAGGGGAAGCGTGATTTTCCCGCCAAAACCGTAACGTCATGTCTGGAACGTAAAACCAAACTGAATAAAAAAGTTCGATATACTTGGCATGTTTGGGTATTTCGGCTGTAGTTATTGTTTTGTAATTATTATTTCACTGGTTTTGTTTCAGGCCGTTCAACTTCTGTTGAAAAGCGGAACAGACATTGAGTGCACGAACAATGATGGCGAGACAGCTTTGCATGTCATGGCAAGACGTCGAAGGCTGGGTTGTGTAATTTCTTTGCTGGCGTCCGGTGCTGATGTCAATCCTCGGAGTAACAATGGCTGCACGCCCTTACATGTTGCCGCACAGGTATTTCGAATATTCGCTTAGCGCATGCGCAACCTGCTTGTAAACTTGCGGGCACGCGGTGGAATGTTGCGCGCAGTCATCTGTGGCTGGGAGTGCTTTGCGCGCTACATTACAGGCAATTTTACATTAATACAATGAACCTCAGAATGGATTGTCTCCCTCGCAGCCATTCTTGTGTCGTCACGCAACGCACACAAAAACGGTTGCGAGGGAGACAACAGGATGGAGCAATTTTTGCCTCTTCGAAGCGCAACATATTTCAACGTGTAGGTCGAGGTTTTAAAGATATAAAACTTCGGGTTTGGTGAATATTGACGTCTACACCCGATACTCGAAGAAGGCCAATCACTACCAAGATAACACCAAAAGACACGGCTCCCATGTTGGACGACATATGCACAGAAGGAATAGGCCTTTAGCACCAACAGGTCACGTGACCAGACCACCCTTAAATCAAGTACAACTAATATCGAGATACTCTTTCCATTTCTGGAGTTCATTTTGACACTGGTGCTTGATTTAAGGGGGGTCTAGTCACGTGACCCGTTGGTGCAAAAGGCCTGTTCGTTTCTTGGGCCGCGATCCCCGTAGCCGTTTTTTAGACGAATTCTTTTAACTTTTATCTGCTTTTTTTTTTTTTTTTCCCCAAGGCGGACGATTGCGACATTGTTAGAGCTCTCATCGTTTTCGGCGCTGATGTAAATGCCACAAATAGTGATCACCACACAGCTAAACACGTCGCCACGAAGGAACATCAGCAGCGATGGAAAGATGTTGTCGAAGCTCTAAACTTTGTTGGTGCGTCTCCCTGTGACAAACAAAAATCTGGTTGTAATCTTCCTTGTGCTAAAGCCTTTGTAGGAGAATTGCGAATTGGTAAGTCTTTTGTTATTGTATTTGTATCAGATATTTTAGGTTTCTTAAAAAGAAACGCAGCGCAATGCAACCGTATGGGCCTGGGATATGAATAGAAACAGTGTTTTTAAAGACTATTAGGTTTGATTTAGTCAAGAAGCCTCTTGTTTTAAAGCTTTTTTTACACGTCCGTTTCTCATCCCTCCCCTCCCCTCTATTTTTCTGCCCGGCTGAAAGTACGCGATATTTCATTCACAGGTGATGCTTCAAATAAAATGACGCCAAAACTGTTGAGCATGCCTGGGTACGAGGATCTTATTCGAGCTGCCGCAGTTGCTGCTGCTTTGGGTAAAAACAAACAAGGTAAGTCACGTGCCGTGATGGTTAACCGCTGTCACAAATGTTTGACGGTCTCGCGTGTGGGCTTTAATCACACGACAGCCATCTTTATTCCCAAGAGAATGAAAAATTTTGTTCTTCTCCACGTGAACTCGGGGGAAATGTATTGTTCCAACCAACATGGCCGCCACGTGCTTGAAGCCCATGCATGGTTGTGAAAAACTTGGCACATTGCAAGAACGATAAAAATGAGAAGACCTGAAATGACTGACCCGAATTTTGCAAAATGTTTTCAACCAGGGAAAGACACGGTCAACGGCACGCCAAAAGGAAAAGTCACAAAATCAATCTTCAAGGAGAAGCATGGCCGAGATTCAGTTCTAACAATGGACGGCGGAGGAATACGGGGCCTGATACTAATACAGCTACTGCTGGCCATAGAGGAAGTCACCGGTCAACCTATCATTCGTTTGTTTGATTGGATTAGTGGAACAAGCACTGGAGGGATTCTAGCCCTTTGTCTTGTCCGTGGTAGGTATCAGAAATAATGTTGGCTTAATTGTACGCTAAAGAAGGAGACAGAATAATATGTGGGCAGCGCACATTGTGCTATGACTTTGAAATGGCTTTCGCTCCCAACCAATCAAAAACGTTGAAAAAGCGAACCGTCCAATCACAGTGCTTGAAAAAGGAAGCCATTCGAGAGTTTCTTCTATCTTCTGAATCGAGGTTCATTTGATGCGGCAGTCAATTTCGGTAAATTTCTTCATATGGAAAAAACCTTTTTTATAATTCTCTTTATAGGAAAATCTGTTCGTTACTGCCAGGGTTCGTACTTCCTGATGAAAGACCAGGTGTTCACAGGTTCTCGTCCGTACAACTCTGAACCTTTGGAAAGGTTTCTTCGAGAACAGCTTGGTGAAACTACTACTATGACCTCTGTCAGCTTCCCAAAGTAAGTTTTGTGCTTAGAAAAACTAAATTACAATGGACAAAACTCAATTTTCTATTCCATTAGTGCAAATTATGCGCTATAAAGGAGAAACGCTAAGTCATGATAAACGAGCCCTTTTTAGTTTGCTTTTCAGTTGACTTCACACCCTTATTTTGATTAGCTTTTAAACGGCATACGAAATGGCTTCCATTTTCGTGTGAATCATTCAACCACAACGCGTAGTTGCGCCGGTTACGGTAAAGTACGGTATAGCTACAGTACGGCTATGAATTTGCAGTATCGCGATCGTTTCCCACTCATACCTTGAATTACGTGTTCTCAGGGTGCTAGTTACCGCTGTTCTGGCAGATCGTCGTCCGGCCAGTTTGTACTTCTTCAGGAATTTCAACATGCCTGAAGATGAGCCAGAAACGGCAGCCAAATCTCCATTTCCCTCCCCTCCAGCACCATCAGGTGAGTACCATTAAGTATAGTTATCGAACACTGCAAAATGAATCATTACAAAATTGAGTATGATGTGGATTGGGTGGAGTATGGCAAGCTAAGGATTCTGGGATTGTTCGAGGCAAGCTTTCCTGTTGCACTGAAATTCACTGACTTTGAGATTGGGTATACATTAAGCTACTTGTAGCCTCAATTACGGCGTTTTTCGGAGTTTTGGACTTTCTGTGGCTGCGCATTTTCTACGAAGGGGACTAGGTCGAGTGGGGAGTGGCGCCGCTCGACCTAGTCCCCTTCGTAGAAAATGCGCCAACCATAGGAAGTCCAAAACGCCGTAATTGAGACTACAATAGGTGTACATTCTCGATTTCAGCTCAATATGTTTGGCGAGCAGCGAGAGGGACTGGTGCCGCACCGACATTTTTCCGTGCCATGGGGCGATTCTTAGACGGTGGTCTAATGGCCAATAACCCAACGCTAGATGTCCTAACGGAAATCCACAAGTACTATAGTCTCCATGAACCCATGAACGCCAAGCCCCCAGGGTCTTCAAATATTGGTCTAGTCGTGTCCCTGGGCACTGGTGTCCCTCCTACAGAACACGTGATGGCTATTGATGTATTTAAGCCTGAATCCATATGGGATGCGTCGAATGTCTTAATGGGCGCACGCGCACTCGGTGGCTTATTAGTTGATCAGGTGAGAATAGATTGTGAGGCGAGACTCGTGGTACATAATTAAAGTACGGTACGCTTGGTATGTCGTAGCACTGAAATAGCTTCCTAGTGTTTTTGTTTGAGTCACGCAATCACAGCGCGTAGTTAGAATGCGCGGTTAGAATGGTACTGAAGAAATAGCAATGCTATAGCAATGTTACTGGTTAGTAAGGCTGGGATATCCTTGTAAAAATCTCCTTCGTATCAACGCTGCAGGATCGTTCCGCGCTAGAGTAACATTTAAGACCCCATCCACACTAATGCGTTTTCGAAAGGCTCCGTTTTTGTCTCACCGAAAACGCATCGAGACTTCGCAGCGTTTTCGCGCGTCCACTACTGAAATACGATAGGCCTCCGTTTTCAAATGTCTCCACTTTGAAAAGTGTTTTCAAATGTATGCGTTTTCGATGAAAACGTTCAGCGTTTTCGATCGTTTTAGTGTGGACGCAAGGTCAAAACGCATCGAAAAGTATGCGTTTTCAAACGAAAACGCATTAGTGTGGACGGGGTCTTATTGGGCTAGGAGTAAACGAGTTCTACACTTTTGCGACGTCGCCGGCCGGTGACGTCGTGCGCAACAGTTTTCACGGGTGGACACACGGTACGATTTCCCTGTTACAAACAAAGTCGCAGGGGACGTCGCATTAAGGCTATTGGCCGTGAAAACCAATCAAAAATATGAATACGCATACCAACCAATTACAATACGAGTCATTTTTCATGCGAAATATACTCTCTTCTCTACCTTTCTTTAGGCCAGTGCAACTGACGGACCAGTGGTAGAACGAGCTCGAGTCTGGTGTGAAATGATTGGAGTGCCTTACTATCGGTTTAGTTCTGACATGTCAGCTGATATTGGATTGGACGAGACGGATGACAAGATTCTGGTAAAGATGCTCTGGGAGACTAAAGTATATGTACTGCAGCATTTTAAAGAATTTAGAGATCTTGCGGAGAAACTGACTGGCTAAGATATTGCTATTGACCCTATCCATATAGCCATGAATGAGGAATACTGCTTTCTGCTCATGTGCTAAAGTAATAACAACCAGCCTTCAAAAGAG
>JAADYU020023341.1:7351-18021 GCA_011763375.2 Heteractis magnifica
TTTTTTTTTTTTTTGTGTTTTGTTGCGTGTTGCAGGTCTTCCCGTTTTCCTTTTTGTGGGTGTGTTTGGGGGTGGGGGGGGGGGGGGGGGGGGGGTGTTTCATGTGAATAAATTAATTCAAGTTTAATTTACCAACATCCCTTGCAGTCTCCTATTGTCAGTTGTCAATCAATGCTGCAACAACAATTTTTGAGATAAGTGTACATGTTTTTAGTGCAGTTATAACAGCAAAAGTGCCCAACAAATAATTATAAGAGAAAGGAGATGAGGAACCAGCCAAACCACTTGTCTGGATAAAATCTTTTGTTTATATTTTTGAGAATACCATGGAATCCTAGTTATAAGCCCACCTGGTTATAAGCCCCTCTTGTAGGCCCATCTACCTATAAACACAAAAATACCCCCATTATAAGCCTGATCCCCAGAAATATATATATGTTTGTGTAACATTCATGCTACACATCATTAAATCTATCATATGTTTTGGAAGACATATAAATGGGAAGCAAATTTTATATTGTAAAATCTATTGTATGTCTTAGCTCATTTTAAAACAATTTTTTTTATCCCACTTATAAACCCCCCTCTCCCAGTTACAGGCCCATCTGCTCATAAGCCCACCAAAATACCCCTTATAAAGTTGTATAAGCCCAGAGCTTATGACTGGGATTCTGCAGTATTATGCTCATTTTTTTCCATAGCTCAAAGATGTTTGCCAGTTGGTTGTGATTCTTTTGTTAATTTTTTCCTTGACACAAAAATAATGTAGGTTGGCATGTTTTTGGCCTACTACAACGATCAGATCGAAAGTATGATGAAGCCATTAAGTGCTATAGGAATGCACTTAAATGGGATAAGGCAAGTAGCTGTCAGTCACTTTTTCAACTCTCTGCTGTGAAGCCAAGAATGATAACTAAATATTATAAATGTTTATTTGAAGATTGAAAGAAAGTTTGAATATTTATTAGTTTTGAAGGAAAAAAGTGGTTAAGATTACAGACATTTTCCTATAACCTCAGTGATTAATGCAGGGTGCTTTTCAGTGTTTGCATATAGCTTTGTAAAAAATAGCACTTCAAAAGGCACTTAGCAAATTAGATTTGTACTAACATTTTGCACTGTACCAGAATGCATCATGTTTGCTATCTCAGAAATTCACTAATGATTAACACAGAGCTTTTTCAAAATATTTAGGAAAATATCCAAATCCTAAGAGACTTGTCACTTTTGCAAATCCAGATGAGGGATCTTGATGGATATAGGGTATGTAGTACTACCTACTGTAGACTTTAAAACTGTCAATACTTCCATGAACATTCAAACCTTTACCATATACTGTCAGTCATTTGTTATTTCATTAGAGTGCATGCCATATATCTGTAAAGCAAATCAAAAGAAATTGCCTTTATTTTGTAACAAATAGCAGATATCATTCAGGCAGAATGGTGGCACAAGGGCCACACATCTAGCAATCTTTGTGTTCTTTGTGTTCTTTGTGTTCCTAGTTTATGCAGGAGTGAATCTTAGTCAGGAACTAAGTAGTTGACAACTAAATACCATTACGTTCCAGATAGAAACATGGTATGACTGTTTTATGGATATATGGTGTGCACTCTATCATTGAAGTGTGACTTTCTTTGTGTGTGTGTGTGGGGGGGAGGGGGCTGTTAGTAAAAAAGACTGCATACATTTCTTAGAGGAAGGAGGTCCAAAAATTTACAATGTATAAAATATTTCATGCACCATTTTGTAACATTCCCACACCCCACCCTTGAAATAATAGCCAGTTTTGTTTTAAAAGACCCTGTGTGTTGGTCATTTTAGATATTAAGCCCATTATGTGCATTGGTATTGTCAAATAGGTAACCAATCATCTTGACCAAAGGAAACTGACTTCATTGTATGTCATGTCCTCTTACTCTGAGTTCTCCAGTTTTCCTCCCTCCTCAAAAATCAACATTCTAAATTCCAATTGGATGTTTCAGTGGATGAAGAGCCACTCCGTGGAAATGCCACTGCAAAATCCGTTATTTATTTATTTATTTATTTGTTTATTTATTTATTTAGGAAACAAGATATCAACTCCTTGTATTACGGCCAGGGCAAAGAGCATCTTGGATTGGCTATGCAATTTCTTACCATCTACTGAAGGATTATGATATGGCATTTCAAATCCTAGAAGAGTATAGAAAGACCCTAAATGTAAAAGCACAATCATATAAGTCATTTCCATCTTAGAATGTCATGGAAAAAGTAGCTTTAGTATTGGTTTAAGATGTTTGGAAGAGCTAGCTCAGGAGGCTGGGGTGAGGTTTCAGAACAAGGCTCCCAGGAATAATGATATGATTGTAAATGTTTTCTTGATATCATCTGTCCTGGAATACTCGGAACAGATGGAAGAAACGTGTCAGATCAGAACGTCAACAAAATGCTTTCCAAATCTTTCTTCTTGTCAAGTAGAAAATTATGAAAGAAAAGTTGCTGAGGGCGCTTCATGAAGAAGTTTTTCCATAGAAAATAAAGACATCAAAACATTAAAAAATTCATGCATGTGGCAGAGCTGTGCATTCCTGGGAGCTTTGCTCTGGAGCTTCGTCCCAAACATCTCGAACATAGGCTATTTTAACTCCGTAATGCAGCCCCACTGATGTGTTTGTTTCTTAATTGACCTATACATGTAGATGTCTCAGTCAAAAATGGACATAGAGCACAGTGAACTACTGCTTTATCAAAATATGGTGTTGAGAGAGTCTGGACAACTGAGAGAGGCATTGAAATACTTGGAAGATAATGATCAGTTGATTTGTGACAAACTAACTGTGAAAGAAATAAAAGGTAAGACTATCATAGAAACTGTTATTTATTGTTGTAAGTACACTAGTAGTGTTTTTAGATGAACTGATAAAAATAAGCAACAAAAAAGGACAAAAACAAAACAAAACAAAACAACAAAACATTATTTTATGGATGAAGACTGATGTATTTACTAGGTGAAATGTCTAAAACAAGGCTAAAAAAAACTTGGAAGCAAACCTTTTATTATACCAACAATAGAGGAAACATAATTTTTTTTTTGTATTTTTAGTATTTGTTTTTTTGTGTGTTGATTTTCAGGTGAGATTCTCATGGAATTAGGAGATCTCAAGCAAGCTGAAGGAATCTACAGAGACCTAATCAAAAGAAACCCAGAAAATCATTATTATTATAAGCAGCTGGAATCAACTCTCAAGCTAGGTGATGAATTTATAACTACTGTACTGTATTATGATAGTACTTTTTAAGACCTGTTTACATGGGTGAGTGTTCTCTACGATTCTACCTGCCATTCATTTGCAATCAAAAATTGTGTGTGTAAACATGAGTGGCAATAAGAGTGCAAATCACCACAAAATCATAATAAACCAATTTGAATAGACCTTCCAGGATAACAATGAAAGAATTTCTATGCAATTCCTGTAAAGCATTAGTCATTAACAACCTTGTGTCTCACCTACTGTATTTAGATAATCCTGATGACCAGCTCAACTTATACCTTGGTTACTCCACATTATACCCTAAAGCAACAGCACCAAAAAGATTGCCTCTGAACTTCACAAATGGTATGTTTTGTTTATGGTTTATTAAAACTTTAAATGGGATTTATTTCAAAATAAAACCATGATGGTCAGTAGGATGATGGTAGCCTGTCAGCAGGATGATGGTAGCCTGTCAGCAGGGTGGTGGTAGCCTGTCAGCAGGGTGGTGGTAGCCTGTCAGCAGGGTGGTGGTAGCCTGTCAGTGGGGTGATGGTAGCCTATATGGGTATTAGTGGTCTACTGTACTTAAGACTGTTCAGTATGCACTGTTAGTCATCTTTAGACCAAAATCCCTGATTCCTAAAATCTAGAGTGAACACATCAATATATCCAGGTAGCTACTTGTACTATTGATTTGTTTTGTTTCCAAATAGGTGAGATATTTGCCAACCTTTTAGACAAGTATATGAGACCAGCCATCCACAAAGGAGTTCCTCCATTGTTTAATGATCTGAAATCATTGTATTCTGATAAAGAAAAGGTTAGATTTAATACTCTTTTGTTGATTCTTTTGTAATCAAATCCTTTTGGATGTATTTAGTAAATTCTAAGTCCTGAAGAAATGGTTTTGCTTCATTCAATCAATGGTTAAATGATTGGAGGTACTAACTTTTTCATGTGATGGAACCCAGGGGCAGATTTAGGGGGGTGCAGGGGGTGTGGACCACCCTGAGATGAGCTGTTTACTGTGAATTATTGGTGCCAATCATTGTGGTGCACCCCTTAAAAAATCCTGGATCTGCCCCAGGAATCTAACAACTTGGTGCATGACCTATTAGTTAGTTATTGTATAATTATAAAAGTTTTTGCAAATTAAAAAAAATTGTATTAAAAGATCTATTTGTAATAAACTACATGTAATCTGAAAATGGTTCAACCTAATTTAAAAGTACAAATTTTAAGAAGAGTATTTATTTTTGATGTCAAAACTTTCATTGATTCCTCTTTAGGCAAGAATTATTGGTGATACTGCCTTTAGGTATATGGAAAACCTCGAAAATTATGGAACACTTTCTGGAAAAGGTAACTTAACGTTGTAGCATCTGAAAGGATTTTTTTATATCCACTGTCATTTATGAGTGGAGCTAACTTAACTTGAGATGTTACTTTTTAGGTGGAGAACTAGAACCACCAACAGCAATGCTTTGGACATTGTACTTTATTGCTCAACATTATGACTATTTAGAAGACACTGAAAAGGCACTAGAATACATTAACCGAGCTATTGAACACACACCAACCCTCATAGAAGCCTATATGATCAAGGCTATGATATACAAGGTAAAGTATGAGAAAGCATGGATCTTGAATCTTGATTGGTCACAGAAAATTGCTCAGAACATCATTGTCAAATAAGACTTTGTACATAAGTTACCTAAGATTGAATGGAATTTCCTTTTTTAAGTATTACTGCAAAGGCTTCAACTTAATAAGATAATCATAGTAATTCTGCCTTTTTTCTATACATTGCTGCCAAAAATGTTTAATAAAAAAATTAAAGGTTACCATCAGGGGTGGATCCAGGGAGAGACAAAGGGGGGCTGTAGCCCCCCCCCCCCTCCCTTTCAGCTATATATAGTTTTATTTGATCAAAGTAATGGATTTACAGTAAAATGAGCCGTTTTTCTGGTCAAGCCCCCCTTATATTTTTGGCTGGATCCACCCCTGACCATAACAACAAGCCATTTTATTTATAATTGATATGAAATCTATTTGACAGCATGCTGGTGATATCGAAAAATCAGCTGAAATTATGGATGAAGCACGAGCTCTGGACACTGCAGATCGTTATGTGAATTGTAAATGTGCCAAGTATCAGCTTAAAGCAAATCAAGTACAAAAGGCTGAAGAAACATGTGCTATGTTTACCAGAGTAAGTTTTGTACAACTTTGATTATGAGTATATCTTATGTTTTAGTCAGTTGACATGTTTTACCCCTTACTAAAGCACTTCAGGTAACAGATTTCATTTTATCTCTCCCTCTCTCTTTGTGAACTCAATAGCTTCATACAGCTGTAGGTGTTTTAACATCTATCCATCAAAATCATTCTCAGCTCAATTTAAGTTGACATAGGTAATAGAGTGCATACCATATATCTGTGAAAAACTTTGTAAGAAATTGCACAAATTTGCAAAATTAGTAAGTTCGGTAAAGTGTTCTGAGTACAAACACTAAAAGTGTGCAATAGTTTGCACTATTTAGCAATAAATAGCACTAATTAAACAATAGAAAACAATAGAATTAGCATAATTTAGTACTATTTATTACTTATGTTGCATGCTTTTAGTGTTTGCACTCTGTACAAAACTTTGCACTAATTTGTACAATTTTGTTAGTTAACTTTTTCAAGGATATACATGTATGGTATGCACTCTAGTAACCTAGATTTTGGCTGAAAAATTTGGCTGTAGAAACATGAAGGTGGCTGTTTTATGAAAGCATTTTTTAAATAATAATCACAAATTGTTGGTATTTTCTTATTGGCCTGGAAGTGATTAAAGAGTCCTATTTATCTTTTTGTAGGATGGTTTTCAAGCAGCTGACAACCTGAATGAGATGCAGTGTATGTGGTACCAAACAGAGTGTGGTTATGCTTATCTAAGGTTAGGAAAGCTAGGTGAAGCGCTAAAGAAGGCTCATGAATTAGAAAAGCATTTTGAGGAGATAACGGAGGACCAGTTTGACTTCCATACATATTGCATGAGAAAGATGACACTCTGTGCTTATGTCAAGTAAGGAAACATGTTTTTGATTGAGTTTCCTCAAACAAAGATTCATTTCTAATTTTTGACAACTATTTGTAGGTTGCTACGGTTGGAAGATGTGTTACGGAGTCACAAGTTTTACTTCAAGGCTGCACAAATAGCAGTAGAGGTAAATTATTATAGAGTGAATTTTGGGTAAAGGACATGACATATTCCTAGCCATACTGTAGCAGTACCATACTGTACCATATGTAATTCACATGAATACAATGGAAAACCATTTCAGTGTTACAGCACACTGTATCTTGTACATACCCAGTACTATAAGTTTCCCACTCGTACAAAAACTGCTCTAATTTATCTGAAATTGTTGATTGTGATGGTGAATAAATGAGAAAGATACTGCATTGATATTGATCATTGTATCATTATAGCATTAAGTTTACTAATAGCAGTAACTTTTCATTTCAGTGCTACTTGCAATTACATGACAAGCCTCTTAAATCAAGTGATCAGAATGATGACCTTAGCAACAGCCACCTCTCAGCTAAGGAACTTAAAAAGCTGAGAAGTAAGCAGAGACGTGCTGAGAAAAAGGCTCAGGTGCAGGAAAATATGAAAGGTGAGATTAGGGGAAAATAGGTTAATAGATGTACCATATTTCCTCAAATTTTTTTCAGAAAACTCTCGCTAATAACGCACACCCCCGGGTTTAAAAAGATTGTCACTATAATTCTGAAAGGGAAAAAAAGTTGTGCCTTATTTCTATGCTCAATCGGAAAGATATATAATTTCCATTTCCGGCGATTAGATTCAAGGTCACAAAACTGCAGTTACCTTGCACATGTAAACCAGTTTGTCTGGAAGTAAAACCAGTTTGAGTAGTCCTGAGTCTTGGGCAATGGCGACTTCAAAGAAACCACAGGGTTTCAGCAGAGTCTCTTTTCCTTCTCTCACTTGTGGAGGAGGTAAAAGGAGACTCAGCTTGTGGGATATATTGTGATATTATTTGTAATTCATAAAATCAAAGCATTGATTGCATTATACAAAATGCCATGAAAGATTAAAGTATTCAGGGTATGAACATGTCCAGACTCGTGTTGGGGAAAGTGTAGAACTAGTTTGCTCATGACTTCTTCCTTTACTGTTAAAAGCAAATGAGTTGAAAGACTCGAAGGATGCAGACAAGAAAGCTGACTCTGGTAAAGATACAGCACTTGATCCAGATGCTTTAGCTAGGGTAAGAAATATTTTGACAAATGCAATTTACTTACCTTTACTGTTGTTTGTGCAATAGCACTGTGACATATTAAGTGTAGGAGGTTACATAACATCAAGTCCCTTTAATCTTTCTCCTGACTTCTATTATTTTTAGGTGCCAGACCCATTGGATCAAGCCCTGAAGTTTGTGAAGCCTTTACAGAACTTAGCTTCCCATCTTATTGAAACCCATTTGATGGCCTATGAAATTTACCACAGAAAAGGTACACGCTTTCTTGTGCTCACATTTTATTTTTAATTTTTTGTTTACCCTTGGTAACTGAAACATCAGACTTTAGTTATCTGAGTTGCTGAAACACAAGAAAATATTATTGTTGGAAATGTTTAAAGACTTTTAACAATAGCTGTTTAAACTGTTTTTTTGTTTTTTTTCCCCTTCCAGGAAAACTTTTATTAATGTTACAAGCAATAAAGCGTGCTTTTCGCATTGATTCTGAGAATGCTAAGCTTCATGAGTGTATAGTTAGATTTTCTAAAAAAGGTAAGAACTTGTTAAGGCTGTAGCCTGTGGTGTGTCTGTTTTGTGATTGGTGGAATAGTAATCGTGCACTCTGTGATTGGTTTATCCTGTTTCTGTTTGGTACCACGACTGTAACTTTTCTCTCTCATAGAAAATATCGCTTTTCGAAAGTCCAGTTCTTATTCACCATAATTTCAGAGTCATTGATTTGAGTCGTTGATTTGTTCTCATTATTGTGTGCAGTAGCTGAATCTACGAGTATAAAAGAACCAGTAGCTGTACTGATCCAGCGTGAACTAAAGGCGATGGTTGGTGATCAGGAGATGTCACAGTTCAACAAGAAATTAACTGAGAAAGGAAGGAACTCTGTTGTCAAAAGATTAGCAGGTTGGTTTTATTAAATGCATAAATTGACGTTAACATAAAACGTTTAAAGAATCTTATTAATAATTTTAGATACAATTTAGTTTCCACCTTCAACGAACTATTCTGCACGTCAACAATATTCCTTTAGACAATCGAGACGAGATCCATCCACAACAAAAAGAAAACACTTAACACCCGTGCAAACTTAGAACATTGGAACGCGACACTTAAACAAATTATTCAAACTCGGATCCTGAAGAAGACTAACCAAGTTGTCGATCGAAAAAAGATCAAAAGATCAAAACCATCACAACGACTCTTCCCCACCCCCCAAAACACACACACACACAAACGAACAATATTCCTGTTTGAAGAAGAAAAAAAGAAAAAGAAAAAGGAAAACGAAAAGAAAAAGAAAGAAGGGAAAAAGAGAACAGAGAAATCTTGACAGAACTGCTTCTCATTTTAAACCCGAAAGTAGCTTTTTCACGAGTAACGTCCCAGTTAAAAGCGCTATAGACCTTTCTCACGCGACAGCCATATTTATTCCCTTGAGAGTAAAAACGTTTATGCTTGTTCAGAAGTGCTTGAATGTGATAAAAACGTATCGTTTCAATCAATATGGCAGCCGCGTATTTCTCTCAAGAATTTTTCACAAATTGCTTCACCTTTCATCCATTTCATATTTTAATTATTCCCCTCCTTTGCGGAAGTTCAGCAGAGATTGTGATTGTGGACAGAATTAAACCTTATATTTGCTATTATTTATTGTTTTAGGTGCTAAGATGATGTATTTTCTTGATCAAACCCGTAAGGACGAGGCATTAACTTTGGCAACGGATTTATCGGATACTCTTATAGACAGAAATCGAACGGTATTACTTTTATTCGTATATTGGGTGGTATTGTTTCTTTTCCTTGTAACCTTTGCTTTCTAATTCCTCACACGCACAGTTTGCTTTGCAAGATTTTATTGGTAAGAGAATTCCCTTTTCCCATCTAGTTTTCCCAATGACTGATGTATTGAACCTATAACCATTCTTTGTCCTTAGCTTTTCAATGCAAACTCCATTCTCCCTCTTAGTTCTCATATTTTCCGAAGACAAACTGCATATGAAAGTGAAGGGACCAATAGTTGAACTTTGGGAACGCCACAGTGGGTCGCCTGTGTAACACAGCTAGTTGTGGGGCTTTTTCTTTTCTTTAGAAAGGTGAAGATAAAACTATCAGGAAATAATTTTTCGCGTTTTCTTGCTCTCTAGAATTGCACAGAAGTTTTCAAGACTTTAAAGAATGGGGATTTTGGCGAATGCGAAGCAGTGACCCAAAAATACCGGAATAGTTGTCACAAGTTGTTTAGGTATTCTACTCTTTTCTTTGGAGAAGACAACGCCGCCCCAAAAGTAAATGGACTTGAAGAGAAACCAGCAACAGAGGAAGATCCAGTATGCGATGGAGAGGCTTACATTTGGTAGCTCATCTTCATCTGATGACTTTGAAAGTCCATTGAATTCTAAATGAATGTCCTTTTGAAGAGGTCTTCCCCCAACTCTAAATATCTGTCAGTGTTTTGATACACAGACACAAACGGACGTGGCAACAGTTGGTTAAATCAGTTCAAGTGAGCAGGTTACCCGTCCAGGTTGATTGTACTTGGGGTGCAATCTTTTGAACACTTGAACCAAAATCGCTCAAACAAAAACGATTATAAGGACAATAATGATAATGGTTTTTAAAAACACTTACTTTGCACATTGTAGGTCTAACCCCTGGTTTGTTAATCGACGTATAGGTCTTTTGTAATGGTCATTCGCCGGCGATTTTTGATCGATTGATTTTCCATTTTCACAAAACGCCTGGGACTTGAGCCTTATTAGACTGAAGATTATATTTTTTATCTCGCTCAATCCAGGTTGTACAAAAGAGGATTTCTTTTGTTTCCTGGATTTAAATTGTAACTCTCGTAATAATTACTGCTTAACCACATTAATCATTTTATTAGAAAAGTACAAGAGAAATCGATTGACCTTACAGAAACCACCAAACTGCAATAAATAGTACATAGGATGTAAATTAGTTCATTTTAATTTATTAGTTTTCTTGCCGCGCCTAAACTTCTCGTCTGCGTCGACGTCGGGTTCTTGTCTTACCGAAAAGGTTTAATGGATTCCGTCGCCTAGCAGATCAGATTTCTTAGGATACTTAAGGTCTATACACACTAAGGGTTTTGCTCCCGGGTCATTTTGCACAACTAGTAGAGAGCATGCTGCGGGAGCTTGCT
>JAADYU020023342.1:0-10470 GCA_011763375.2 Heteractis magnifica
TGAGAGACTTGGTTGTATCGGTGACTCTTGTCGGTTTTGAGACAAGCTGTGAAAGATGGAGAGAATTGCAAAGGTCCAGAAGAACACGACCTTCAGGGCAAGAAGAACCGGGTAAAACATCCGCATTTACATCGCCGGTTACCAAAATGTCCAAATCTAAGAGAAGCGAGTCCATAAGCGAAGCAGAAAAGTCGTCCAAAAAACGAGCGATAGGTACTGAGTCGGGTCTGTAAACAGCACAAAGTAAAAAGGATTTCAATTTTCGACATTGGATTTTAAGCCATAACTGCTGGCAGTTAGCAACCGTGGTTGTAGAAAAGTTAGAAATGATCGACACTTTGAAAGATCTTTGGATGTAAACAACAATCCCGCCACCCGATTTATGCGGGCCTCTATCTTGTCTGAAGACGACGTAGCCAGGGATATTTATGTCGTTGTCAGTAATAGAGGGATTGAGCCAGGATTCAGAGATGACGAATACATCAAAGTTCCCGTTGATGATAGTGTGCTTGACCAGGTAAAATTTTTCGCGGGAAATCATCGATCTAACGTTAAGGTGAGCGACGGTGACATTGGCCTTTCTGATCTTGGGTTCTTTCGTTGTAGAGATTGAGGGGCCAGGGTTTAGCTCTAAGTCGTGCATCAGTTGAAGAACAGGATAGAAAGTGCAGACCGAGTTACAGTATAAAGATGTAGGAGCACTTGATCTTTTTACCCTGAAGTCAACTCGAAGCAAAGAACGACGCCATATTATAGCGAACGAGCCCAGATTGAAGGGAGCGAATTCAGTCGCTAAAGCTGCTGTTCGGGTTCGATTTTGTACTGTGTTCACAGAATTAGCCAAAGATGACACTAATATAAAGATGTAGAAGGCTAATAACAAGGCCATGGTCGAATTCACTGATTTGTTTTTTATGAGACCCGTGTAGGTGCTCCAAGTCAGTACCAAGTTATAAGTGTCTATTGACAGTTATAAGTGTCTATGGACAGTTATAAGTGTCGGTCGACAAATAGTATTTCAAATCAGTAGTTATAAGTTCAGAAAGGCAAAAAAACGTTTTCAAAGCAAAACAAGCAAAAAAAAAATGTAGAGGAAAAAAACAAAAAATGTTATATGGCCCTTACGGGCCACCGTACTTACGGGCCACCGTAAAAAAGCGATTTAGAAAAAGCAAATTCGTACGAAAGAATCTGGTGTGCGATGGTGCACGAATTGGGGTTCTAAAAGTAGCCAAACTCTCGAGACAAAGTTGGTCTACAATCCTTAATAGATGCCCCTAGTAATGGACTCCTCCTTTCATTCCAGACAAACCGGGTACCTGGAGAAGGTCTGTCCAGAGGTTCGCTACTTCAACGACTGGACTTTGGCCTTTCTTGACCGCCGGATGCCACTGTGACAGAGAAACAGTGAAGTTCATAAAGGAAGCAGGATTCAGCGATGTAGGGTTCAGTAGGGCTCATTTGCTTCCCAAGAACCCCAAAAGCGCTATGGATGGGAAGCTTACGCTAATGTCAGTTTTTTTGTTCAACTGTTTTGACATTGGACATGCAGCAAAATAATCCATGGAAGTAATAGATCAAACACGGGAAAGAGTTTCATCCGATATCCAAACACTGAGGAGTGGGTTGAAAAAACGAGGCGCAGGCGCGTTTTTTAACCGACTTCGAGGCGTTAGGATAGAAGATGAAGCACTCTTTCCAGTATTTGATCTAGCTTCTCAAACCACGAATAATTCTAGGAGAAAATCAAAGTGAAAATTGGCCAAATTTTACGCTAAAGGTGCTCCCAACTAATGACGTCACCGCTTGGTTATGAGGGAGACAGACTCCTTCACAACAATAGAAATTGAAACAAAATTCGCTTTGCTAAGAAACGTTTGCTATCTCAAATTGTCTGGTTTCCAAATATAAAATGTACCGATGTTCAATACACAATATCTACTGTATTTTTTGGTGGCTGTTACCACTTTTCTACGGCCCACAAAACGCATTTCATATCGATTTTCTCTGTTTTCTTACTGTTTTGTCCCCCTCCCACGACCATGATCCTTAAAGCGTTTAAACAATAGATTATTTTGATGTGACGTCATAATGACATAGGGCAATAGAGCTTTTAAGTGTGACGTCACTCATATGAAAAAAAAAAAAAAAAAAAAAAAGACGACTTCCGGGTCAAAAATGAAAAGCAGTTCTGTGAAGACTCAGTTTCTTACTTTTTCTCCATGGCAGGAATGTTGCACAAAATCCTTATGATTTCTAATGGAGGATAAACTACATATACTACCGAAACAGGTAATATAGAGTGTGAATTGGGTTTAACAAAACACACTCGACAGTGACAACAAAGACAAACGTCGTGTGAATGAATTCCTACACTCACGTGGTCGCATTCGGCTTTTCGTTTTCTGTCCTTGCCGCCGGCTTGCCTTTGTTGTTGAGGTAAGGAGGTCTATTAGGTTGGAGCCACCTTAAGATCACATTATCCAAACCACCGTCACGCTAGTGATTTACTTTGTTTTCTCCTCATTAATTATTCATGAGTTTGAGAACTCTCTATGAAAAACAAGGGGGTTATCCAGGATATCTCACTGATGGGGGGAGCTTGTGTCACTCTCGAGCTACAATCTTGGACAAAATTGTTGAGAAAATTTTCGCTTACACGTCTCGATCAAAAACAAGGATTTTAAATCAACAAAACTATCAATTGTGTCCCCCCCTTCCCCCCCAAAACAATGTTGAATCCGAGCTGGGTTCTTTCTGTCCCCGAGTTACCAACATTGTCCAGGGTGGGGAGGGGGGAGGGTCCATTTCAGCAACTCTTATAAGGGTATGACAAATTTTTTTGAAAAAGAGAAAAATTCTCAACACTTTTTGTCCAAGATTGTAGCTTACATTAACAAATCATCCCTCTCCCTTGCCCACGGACCCCTCACCCCCCCCCGAGAAAGTCTCTCAAACAACTTTCCTTTTTATTCCCCAAACATAGGCAATGCCCAATGAATATGGGTGACACAGGCACCCCATGGATACACCCTTGAAAATACTACCATTTAAAGTGCCCCTCCCCCTTCTGACAATATTATCAGTATTGATTCCACATGGGATCAGCTGTTTAAAGTGCCCTTCACCCTTCTGACAATATTCTCAGTATTGATTCTACATGGGATCAGCTGTTTAAAGTGCTCCTCACCCTTCTGACAATATTCTCAGTATTGATTCCACATGGGGTCAGCTGTTTAAAGTGCCCCTCGCCCTTCTGACAATATTCTCAGTATTGATTCTACATGGGATCAGCTGTTTAAAGTGTCCCTCACCCTTCTGACAATATTATCAGTATTGATTCTACATGGGATCAATTCATTCTACTGAGCTTAAATAACATGATTGGCTTCACAAAAGGGGTTCAAGGGAACTCTTCGGAACTATCCTGGATCCGCCACTGGTAAATTCTTACTGCTGATAGTATAGCACGTGTCATTCTCGTAAAAAGAGGGGGACTGAAGCCCCGCGCCAGCCCCCCCGTCTCCGCCGCCCCTGCCAAGGGACTGGGAAAACATTACACCCAGGCTAAAAAGGTCTATTGTTTTAAATTTATGCCGATAAAATTACGGCATATATATATATATACACACATGGAGAAAGATATTTCTGATTCTGACAAAAAAATGGAAAGGCCTGAATGTCGCCAGAGGTTCCCTTTGAACCGGATATCTGTCTCGCTATCTCAAGCCGTGTTATCTAAGAGAAAGCTTTTAAGGCCTCGTTCACATGTACCAAGAAAAACGTTTTGTTTTTCTTTATTTTCTTTTTTTGCATAGGTGCATAAGTATTGTTCCAGGTAATGCATCCTGCAGTTCTGACATGTCTAGAAATATATAACAATGGCTGGTTGTTTTTAATAAACATGTATAATCTTATAACCGTTATAACAATAAAATCTTGTAATCGATGAACTGTTAATCTCTGAAAATTTATCGCTTTTTCTCTTGCTTTACCAGTTTTAGGTGTGACAAAACTCACTCTCTCTTAGTAGAAAAGAATTCATCTATTGTCGTTTTCACATGATACAATACAGCTGGTTTGCAAACATTTCCAAAAGAGTAATTCAACATAACGCCCACGGCAGTTGTTGTTTGATGTCATAAAAGAAACTAATGAAACATATTTCGTTCAAATTAGCCAACATGGCGGCTATGACGTCACATCAAGTCGGTTACCAGACCCCTCTCTCTTTACTTTAGAGAGAAGGTATGAGAGAATTGTTAATTAAGTTTCTCAATATTCAAAATGGCGTAAGATATTCTTTTGTCTTAAAAAACTATACAAGTGTTTTTGTCTGTAGAGTGTTTTTGGCCATTCCCAAGAAGATCACAAGAGAAAGGCATGGCGGCCATGTTGGTGGTACAGACAAAAGGACCTCAACGAGAAATCTTTAGTTAGAAACCAAACAACACACTCTATTGATCATCTTGCAAACATATCACCAAATATACTTATAGAGGAAAACCACTAGTTGAACAAACATGACGTCTATGGGGTTGGCAAACGAACAGATAACTAATTTTTGTTTTTTGTTAAACATAAAATATCCAACAGAGACCCTGATAGTTTTCTTGATAAACAAGTCAGACGTGTTCTCAATCGATTAAGTTCAAAAACTCTTCGTAATATTCTCTAAAGCCAGCTGGCATGAGCTCAAAATCCTTCAATTTTAAGTTCTCTTGCAGTTGTGCACGTTCTGATGGTCTGCTTCCTTCTAAAACGAAAGAAAAAAATTCCTCAAACATTAGATGCCTGCAGCAAAATTTTTTCCATTAAATAGGCCTTTTCACGGATAGCGGCCACCATTTTGAATTTACATGAAAGTGAGGCTGGAGTTGAGTCATCCGCCATTGATATAGAGAAGGGAGAACATTGGAACATTTAAAAAATGATTTCGATACCTTTACGAAAAGTTACGGCTTTCAACTTTAGAGATAAGGAAATTATTTCCCCTGAAGACACACAGGAATCAAAAGTAAGTGATTTAGACGAAATTTTGGGCGAATAATCCAAGTGTTTCTCTGACCGAGTTGGATAATAAGAATAAAATAACTGACTCGATTGCTTCTACACACTATCAAAATTATAATCTCTTTCCAAATAAAAGTCATATAATATGTTCTTGAAGTATAATTCGTGTGTATTCTCAATATCCAACTCGGTCAGAGAAACACTTGGATTGTTCGCCCAAAATTTCGTCTAAATCTCTTACTTTTGATTCCTGTGTGTCCTCAGGGGAAATAATTTCCTTATCTCTAAAGTTGAAAGCGGTAACTTCTCGTCAAGGTGTCGAAATTATTTTTAAAATTTTCCAACGTTCTCCCTTCTTCTCTATATCAATGGCGGATGACTCAATTCCAGCCTTGCTTTCATGTAAATTCAAAATGGCGGCCGCCATCCGTGGAAAGGCCTATTACATCTCGCAGTGCTCTGCCTTAACTTGTTTCAACGCTGACCCTTGGGCTGGTGTAGCTGAGAAGTTACTAGCCGAGAGATAACTCATTGGCTGGTGGTTCTTAAGTTTTACTAGCCCAGAGGCAATCTTTACTAGTCACAGACTAGTGGACTAAAGGTAAGGTCAAGCTGTCGGCTGAAACAATACGTTTTCCCCGCGTGGTCTCGCATTTCAAACCAGACCCCAGACCAGTTCACCCAGGCATGAACAAAAGTTTTGATTCTCAAGGGAACAAACACAGCCACTTGTGATAAAAGTGTCAAAAGCTGTCTATTTGTGCACAGGTTTTTTATTACATGGATCTTTATCTAGGAAGGATGTCGGTGGGCGATCTGAAATCTGAGCCAGATAATTCGATAAAACTTAATTAAAAATAAATTTACAGTTCGTGCCCTCAGTTCCTCTCGATCTCAGATTTCAGATTTCAGAAAAATAGGTGTACAGGTGGTAATTGTGGTTTGGTATAGATTATGAAAGGGTTTTAGGAAAGATATTGTTTAGTTTTCGTTTTATTTTCAGCTTTCTTTCTATTAAACTGGGTAGTCTAAGCCTGGTTTTGAACACGGTGCTTGATTCCAGCAAACCGTTTAGAGGTGGATATTTTTTTTAATGAGTTTTAGATTATATTTGACGTAACTATGTTGAAAGCATTCGACAAACGATTTAGTTAAATGCTTATTCTCAAGGGAAGCAAACTTGGTATAAAATGGGGAAAAAATTACGGTTCCTTATATTTTGAGGGGCATTATGTATAGATACATAGCTTGTTATCCTGAAACTATTGTGTTCACGCAAAATGCCGTTCAGATTTGATGCAAATGAGCCAAAACGAAATGCTTTATGGGTGTAATGCACTAGTCAATTGAAAACCCGCCCGCCGGGAAAGGGTGGGGAATTAATGTGGCGCATTTAACAGCGTGAATGCACAGGGATACAGGGAACTCAACGCGTACTTCAACAGTTTTAGCAATTCTAACAACAACAACTTCAACAATTTTAACAGTAAAACTTTCCCTGAGGACCAGGGTAAAGTGCCAAATTTAACACTATGTGAATGTTAAATTCCCCGCCCTGTCCCATAGGTCGGGGGAGAGGGGTTCAGTTGACTAGTACATAAGAAAGCAGTGTATACAAAAGACCTTTTTAGCTCAGGCAGGGATTAGGAAGAAAAATTTGGATATGGGACTATGGCACAAAAAAGCCTTTAATAAGAAGATCACAGTGAGGAACACATGCGCCAAATGGCACAGGAAAGGGCATGTTCGATGGGCCATTTTGTGTTGAAATGTGACTATAGCGCATGGCGCGGGCGTTTCCCGATCCCTGCTCAGGCGTAATTTCTTTCCTATTTCAGACAACGTGTCATTCCCTTGGATATTGTTTCTTTGTTTCTTGGTGTTTGAGAAGATACATTAATTTTAATATGGATGCAACTCAAACAAAGAATGTTATCCTATGAGGATGACGCGTGATCTGAAATGGAAAAACATTACGCGCAAGCAAAAAGGTCTATTCACCCACTCAATAAGTTGTTCAAAATCTACTGGTTATGTCGTGCACTGATTTCATTTACCTGTTTTGCCTTGTGCCAACTGTTGCAATGCAATAATGGCATCAATTTCGTGTCTTTGACGATTGAGAAGTTTATCCTAAGGGACAAAGAACATATTCACTGGTCATTAGCATGGTACTCATTGAAGGGCAGATCCAGGAATAGGGCAATTGGGGTGGGGTGGGGTGGGGTGGGGGGTTTGTGGAAAAATTCTGTCAGAGGAACCTCTGACTAACAAAAGGAGATCTGGGGGATCTCAAAGTAAAGGGGGGCAGTCCCTTGTGTCCCCTATATCTGCCCATTTCATTCTCCTGCGTTTTATTTCTTTGTATAATGATAACACTTGAGAAGTAAGTAGACGAGTATGAAATGAAAGAATGGATGGAGAGAGAAATAGGAAAAAATTCTTCTCAAAAATATCTTAATGAAAATCTGATTAAAATCAAGGTGATTAATTGGAAAACTTGAAAGAAATTTTACACAAAAAAAGTGTAAAATGAAGATGGACTTTACTTTAAGCTTTTCAAACTTCTGTAGTATTTGTTCCACATCAGCCTTGATGGACTGGCCAGAAAGCTTATCTACATTCTTCTTGGGATTTGATTTCTGAAATGAAATAATTTGAAAAATCAAAACTATATTTCTGGCATGTTTTGATCAGTGAATGACTGCCATGCAGTACTCATAACAGAAGAGCAATATGATGTCAGATAGACCTAATTTTTTCCAAGATATGTTCTGTAGATCCTCCATTCTTCCCCTTGTGGAAATTCCAATCCCCACCAATGGGTAGGTGGAGGTACATAATTATACAGATATTTTCTGGAACTTATCAGACCCTCCCCCCACCCCTTGGTAATTCCAATCCACAATGCACCCAAATTTGTTCATCTCAGAAATGACCCCATCTATGGAGAAAAAGAGAGGATATTTTCTGGGACCATCCATTGTAAGAACCCATCTATTAGGCCATCTATTGAGACACCTATTGGACCATCTATTCAGACATCCATTGGGACATCTATTGGGCCAAGGACATCTGTTGGAACATCTACTGAGAAATCTATTGGGCCATCTATTGGGCCATCTATTGGGCCATCTATTGGGCCATCTATTGAGACACCTATTGGGCCATCTATTGGGCCATCTATTGAGACATCCATTGGGACATCTGTTGGGCCAGGGACATCTGTTAGAACATCTACTGAGAAATCTACTGGGCCATCTATTGGGCCATCTATTGGGCCATCTATTGAGACATCTATTGGGCCATCTATTGAGACAGCTATTGGGCCATCTATTGAGACAGCTATTGAGCCATCTATTGAGACATCTATTAGGACATATTCTATTGCAGGGCACAAAATTAATGCTCGCAAACTTGCAAAATGCGAGTGGAATTTTGTATTTAGCAAGTAAGAAAAAGCTAACTAGCTAAGTTTAGTGAGCATGACACAGTCCAGAAATTGAAGGACTAAAAAGTTTAGAACCCACATCAAATAGCGTTTGTTATTTTGCTAGTGACTTTGAAATGTTTGCTAGTGAGAACAAAAGTTACTAGCAAGGTTTTGCTAGTGGGTTTAAAAAAGTTAATTTCGTGTAATCTATTGGTGTGTTACAAACCTCTCTCCTGTGTGTTTTCATTTGTTGTTGTAGAATGGTACAAACACCAACAGGAATATCTTTCTCTATTGCCCTACGAGCAAAACTACCAAACAGCCTCACGATTTCTTGCTCTAGACACAACCGCAGCTTCTCCTAATACACGTTAATAAAAATATAATTAAGTTTTGCAACCGTATTCTTTAAAGAGAAAAATAACATTATGCCTTTTGGGGGAATCGAACCTCACATGACATACACTTTATCGTCTGGCTGCATATCCAGCATGAGTGGTTTTTGTGGTGTAGTGGTTAAAATATAAGACTAGTAAACCAAAGATGTGTGGTTAGATTCCTACCAAGGGCATAAAATTAATGTAACAATTTTTCTCTTTATGCAATAATTGCAATGATGAACTTCTTCGTAGCTCTGACACACAAGATTACATGTAGTTAGAGCATTAATTTTCTCATGAAAATTCTCCTGCACATCTCTGTTAACTCCATCCCAGCTGTTAATATCACATAAAGTACAATATGTAAAGCTCACTCTTTCCACTTGATGTGTTGTTTTTAGCCTTTTTAGTTCACTTTCGTCAACATTGTCACTCCTTGAAGAAAGACTTGGCTGGAAATTACACAAGAACAAAACAGAAATCTTTATTAACAAAGGATAATGAGTATATGCATGTTCTTCTTTTAACAAGTTGAAAAAAAAGTGACCCAAGGTCAGTTGTTTAAGATAGTGAGCGTTGTTCTGGCCAGGACTTGAACTATGACCCCCCCCCCCCCCCCCCCCCCAAACACGCACACACAACACTGCCCAAATGAGCCAAACAGGTGAGAAAGAGAATATGTCAGAGCAAAGAAACTGGTATACTTAGAACAGCCCTTAATGACTCCACCAAGCTGAAGAAGGGAGTCAAATTATTATTTTTGCTTTTAAAATTTGGTAAAAAAGGATAATTGGAAACGTTGTGGGCATACAATTTTATAATGTCTAGTAAAGTCATGAAGATTTTAAAACATTTTAAAGAATATTTTGGCTGTAAAACTACAGTCATCTGTGAGTAAGAAGGTGGTTGTAGTTTTACAGCTGAAATATTCCATAATTTAAGGCTTTTCACCTTACTATTCATTATAATTGGAAACAGGTTTAACAGGCTTAGTTGAATCCAGAAAGCAGAGATAAGGAACTTGTCAGAAAGTAAAGTGGGTGGGGAGGGGTGGGCATACTTGTAGCAACCCATACCTTTTTTAAGGAGGCTCTAAATGGTTTTCGTGTGCACACCCTTAATGATGTATGCAAAATCATTTGAATTGGAAAATAAAAATTTTGCCCCCAAAAATCTCACATTCAAACTAATATAACTCAAAAACTGGTTGGTGAAAAAACTTTAAACTTTGCACTTGGTTTTTACTTAAGGGACTTTGAGTGCTAAGAAAAAAATAAAAAATTCTGTAATAGGGAACATCCTAAAATAAACTTCATTTATTTTTGAGAATTCCCCATTACAGAATTTTTTCTTTTTCGTTCAAATCAAAGAATGAGTCATAAAGTTAAAATAAGCCATTTTTAAAAGATTTTTACCAAACAGTTTTTGAGCTATGATTTTTTAAATGAGAAACTTTGCTTACACTTAGTGTTCTATTGTTGTCATAGCAATGTCTGACGTCATATTTACATTTTCATTCCAATCTTTACTTTATGGTCTTTGGTCTTCTGGGTCAACTTACTGTTATATATTAGCCATATAAAGTTTTTCAGGGTCATTTTTGTTAGTGTATATGACAGTTCAAAAACCCTTTCAAGCCTCCTT
>JAADYU020023452.1:0-10470 GCA_011763375.2 Heteractis magnifica
GAGTTATGCTCCTTTATTCAACAATCACGTGTCTTAAGTATCTAATTACAATTACGTAAGAGGTAATATTGTAACAATAGGCATGTCAAAAAATTTTTTTCGAAAACAGTCCGCATAACTTAAAAGAATTTGGAAGCCATTTCAGTGTCAGTCTCCTTTCCCTTTTTATAGGCTTCCAATGCATAGTTATATGGGGTAAGACTTGGAAACTTATATTTTTGGGGAGTTCAAGCAATTTTAGTGGGAAACAGGTTGTATTAATCCTTGATAGGATTATTTCACTAATGTAATGGTGCGAAGCCACTTCATTACCACGCTTTCACGCTTCTCATCCACCCTACCCGCTGACATTTTTTAGAGCGCTCTTCCCCCCACCCCCCCCCCCCAAAAAAGAAAAAGAAAAAAAGGAAAAGAAAAGAAAAGAAAAGAAAAGAAAGGGAAAATACAACAAGTAACTTTACCCAAAATGCTTTTCGTATATGAATAATCCAAGAAAACTGGAGGTCGAGCAGACCTGGGAACAGGATTGATTGTGACGCGTCCGTCAATTTCCGCCCTTTTGACGAACATGCGCAGTACGTTTTGCCGTCTGAGTCTCGCGGCGGTCACGTGAAATATTCCTGAACACAGTAAACCATAGTTAATAGAGTAAACATAGTAATATAACTTAAAGATATCACCCAAAACAAATTGTTCGTTATAAATATAATTGTGGTGAAATTCTGACAATCTATTTCTTTAAATCCGAATTGTTTTTGAAATTAGAATGTACAACCTTTATCAACTATATAATTACAATGATAAATTATGTTCTATGTTTTCATTAAATATATAATACATTTGATAAAAAGCATTTTAGTCTAGATAAATTACAAGTAAAACTCGCTTCAATTTCAAGTAAAATGTCGTCTCGTTGTTCTTTATGATTCAATTAAGTGTTTTCGAGTTTGTCTTTACGAACTGTCTGGAAAACATCGAAATTCCTTGAACAAATTCTAAAGCCACAAGATGTCGTCTCTATAGCAACGTATCAATGACTTTGGCTCAAGGCACAGCTAACCACGTTCAAGTAGCCATTGCCGTCTTGTCGATAAGAGCAGCTAAACAATTAAATTCTTAAGATGAATGCGTTTTTAGTTCATCTGTCGGTATTACCTGCCTTTCAGGTCAAATTTTGATGGTGTCAAACATGAACAAAATATGGCGAAACTTAAGATTCTTGAAGTCAGTTCATAAAACTTTTAAGTTCAACAAAACGTAGACATAATCCTTGTTCTCAGAAACTTCCAATTAAGTTAATCCTTTACCACTTCCTTTGCCAACTAAAACGTAAGCACTAAGTTCTCCAGAATTAAAGTTATAATGGAAAAAGACTACCAATTTTTCGGTATAAATGTTTTTCTTCATATTTTCACGGTGTCTTTCGGTCGAACAATATAGATCAGGCGTAGATCAATAAATAAATTTTTTTTCGTGTTCATTTTTAGATTCTCTTGTGATTTGACTTTTATTTTCATGAAATATCAAATGATGGTTCAGTATTATTGACAAGGAAAGAAGACTCTCTGAGCATAGGTTATTTGGCTCCGACATAATGGACATTCCTTGCACATAGCCGAACATTCCACACAGCAGACCACGTGACCACACGGACAAAATGCTGTCGCAACCTCTGCATCCATGCAAATCTGGCAGATTCGAGCATCCTGCATGTGTCGAACCATTCTCTTCAGTTCGTCAGGCTGCATTACTTCGATATCCAAATCCGTGAGATCTCTCCGCTCTTCAAATTCAACCAATTCTTTTTGTCGGGAGCCCGAACATTTCCGACGACTCAGCGGAGATTGTACGGGCCGGAATTCTGAAACCGAGTACCCACCTCGGCTATTCCCGGCAGTAACACGTGACATGTTGGTATTTCGATAGCTGTTCATTTCATTCCACGCATGACTGTACGCCTGTCGACGAGTCCGCTGTACATCAAACAGGTAAGTCTTTCCGAAGTTATTCGAGGGGAAAATCACTGAGACAAGCCGTCCCATTAATGTTCGGGTGCACTGGTCTACCACTGACCGCTTCACCGTGTTACACTGATAAAACGTGTGGAATTCTGTGAACGTTCGAAATAAAGCGACAGCATCTGATTCGTTCTTGAGCTTGTAGGTGACGCGCTGGGCCTGGGCACCGCTTCCGTGGACGACGGTAAAGCAGCGGTTGTTGTAGGACACTGTGGAAACATCCTCAAAGTTTATCCTGTAAGATATCAAAATGACCGAGGAATTACAACACAGATAAAACTTCAAAAAGACAAGGAAAAGAAAGAAACGAAACCAGAATGAAATGAAATTTTGAAACAAATAAAAACGACAAATATTTATAACCCAGATTGTGCCAATTAATTCTCCCAATATGAATACTCCTGTGATACAATGGATATTACTTTGTCAGTTTTGCCAGGAGACGATTAAGACAGCCTGATAATCCGATAATACTGCCTGGATTCAGGAAATCATTATTCCACGAAGATAGCTACGTTCGACGATTCAAATCTTCGTTAGACTTTGTTTTCAAGATATGAATCTTATGCCAACTACCTTTATACCTAACTGCAACACAGTCAATGTGTGTACTTTTTTTTTTTTTTTTTTTTTTTTTTTTTCGAGATGGCTTGCGGTGTCAATCCAATCCAGATGGAGCCGAATTGGATCAATAAACCAAATATAAAAGCGTTGCTACGGTTTAACGAATTAATGTTTCTTTTCGATTGCCTATCTTTTATTCTTTTACACATCAGGTCTGTATCTTAAACATTATTTATCAAGACTAAGAAATAAGCCGAACGTTAACTAGACTGATGCCATATGTTCATGTTTACCACTCAAAGTAATTTCTAGTGACGCCTTATTATATTTTGGGCAAGTCGTTTTACGAAATTTACCTTTGAAAAAGCGAGAACACTTTGAACCTCGGCATAATTTTGTCACTGTCAAAATCTCGTCAAAATCATAAGTGGGTTCAAGGTATATATAACAGCTGATGAAATTTCGATTTTAAATTAAAATTTCGCCATTCTTTTATTTGTGATATATATTGGTATAGTTTCGAGTCGTTGATTAAAAATTTGGAATTCAGAACTGCAGGTCTTTTCCTTAAATGACATGAATAATGAATCGCATTAATTTTTAGTGAACTTAGCATTGTAACAAAACGATGTAGACAGTAAAATACTGACTATAATGTTTAAAAATTACTCAAAAAGCTCGATTTATCTGGTTTTATTCATTATCAGAGAATGAAAAAGTACTGAATTAAGTGAGCACAAATTTCGTCATCAAATTATAGTATGTTTTCGATTTTAATATTAATTTTAAAGAAAACAATTACACACACAAATCTGGATTTTCTTATTCTCTTCCATTCAGTTGAAGTTTAACGGCTCTTATTAACACGAAAATTTCAATATAAGCTGACATATTATAATGAAGAAGATCAAAATCTTTCATCAAAATCTACAATTTGTCAGAGCCTGCATGCTGTGAAACTTTATCTCTAAAACAAAATCATAAATAATACTTTGCGATTTTAGTAAATAATATTAATGTGCCCAATGTTGGCAGGTCAACTCCAATGTGTTGCTAGAAGAAAAAAATTGTTTACTAATTCTCTTTCACCTTTTTTCCACAGCTTTTTTGACAATGTCCCTGCTTTGTTTTGCGTCGTATTCTTGAGAGACACTGAAGACTTTAACTCCATCGTTACCAACACAGATTTCCACCTTTTTTGTGCATTTGTCTTTGCACATTTTCCCCTTGAAGACATCGATTCCGTATCCAGGAACATTTGCCAACAAATGCAGATATTCAATTATAGCCTCAGTCGGACGACTACGAAGCAATTGGGTATGTTCTGAAGCAGCATCCTTTTGTAGATCGGAAGTTTTGCTATAAAAATTGTACAGACTTTTGGGAATAAATGTTGAATACTGTGGTGGTTTTTCTGGGATAAAATCTCCAGTTTCGATTTGAGCGGTGAGAGCACAAAGTCTTGCAATTGTTTTGGTTTGACAGTTTGTCAAGTCTAGCTTTCCAGCGCTAACAAATGTCTTTAAAGTTGAGTAAAATAAATATCTGAAAGAAAGAAAATAACGAAAAATACTTTATTTCAATCCAAGGATTTACAACTGCGAAAATTTATCATTTTGAAAAGCAAAGTTGGAACTAATTCCCAAGAGGAGTTCCGTTGAAAAAAAGCTGGCAAATATTCGCAATTCAAGCCCAAGTGGCAGGTTATTTGGTCAGTCGTTTCAAGATACCTGCAAATACCTGCCTACCTCGATATTTCTTGCTGCAATTCTTGAGGTTTAACGAAGAATTTCACAAGAAGGTAAAGTCTATGAGGAGGTTTTCCGCTCAGCTGTACCGAGAGTGCATTTCTCATGTTGAGCCAAAGACGAGCACCGTTTGGTCCATTGTACTTCAAGCCAAAATAATCCTTCTCGGCAAGGCGAAGTTTTTCGCAAATCTGCATAAAGAAAACGAAAGAAAAACACCTCCAAAATCATACACCATGATATAATCTTCGAAAACCGATGCACTAAGGCACTGTATATATATTTTCAAAAGGAAACAAACACTAATTTACTTGAAGCGAAATAAATGAACGCATTCATTTCGTACCTTATCAAAGCACTCTTGTCCTACTGAGTTTCTTGGCAAAAATACCTCATGGATTATGCCGCTAGGCTCCGATACAAAGCACCACATAGTTTTCTCAAGCTTCTATACTATATAATTATAAGGTTGAAGCGATTTATGTAGTTTTTTTGGGGGGATTTTCAAGGCCTGTTGGTTGCATGAATAGAAAAGTGACAACGCGAAACAGCTGAAAGCTACAAGAATATTTATTTTAAAGAGTCGACCAATCACGACGCGCCCTTCAAAACACATCGTTATCGATTTGCATATTTCAGTAAACTATTTTACTAGCTTCAATTATTCACAATCGCGTGGCGTCCACCTTTACAACCATATTGCTGTAATATACTATGGTCCCAGCGAGAAAAAAAATAAATAGTGACATTTTTTTTTCACTGAGATTTTATTTTGTTGATTTTTTCTTCTCGAAAAAAGACCCTACGTCACTTCCGGTGTATACATATTCACTGCCAAGTAAAGACCCATAATTTAAAGGGATAGCAAACTTATGAGACAGTAATTAATCTACTTTATAATAAAACTTATCAGATCAACGAAACAAGACGTCAAACATGGTGCAAAGATACCGAAACTGTGAAATGTGTCATGAGGCGTCTTGTTTTACTTTCGATGTAATCGTATCGTTTGTGGTTTCGGGTCGTTTTGTCTAGCAACTACCACTTTGTAGAAGCTGTTATAAGCTGTTATACACTCCTCAGCCAGCAGGCAGAGACAGGAGAGAGAGAAAAAACAAAAAGACTAGTTAGCTATTGAACGTGTGAAAATACTGTTAATCTAAAAAGGGTCTAAATTCGTTCAATATCTGAAAAGTGATACTAGTAAGCTTTAGATTTTTTGTCACTTTTTCTTTTCTTTTTCTTTGTTTTATATTTTGCCTACAGAGGCTTTCACTAAACCTTGAATTTCATTACCTCAAATGCCAAGAGGAAATTAATCTAGTGAAACGTGTGGCTCTCAAAGTTCTACTTAGACTAGTCAGTCATTATGTCATTTTTATTCTCAGATCAGATAAGTTCAATTTTATAAGTATATTTAACGAATAGTCTAAATTCATCGACGCGGGGCTTTTGAGTCTGCTAGCAAAGGACCGGATCGCTATAAACTTTGTCACAAATTCGTGATTTACTAAGTGACTTCAGGAGGTGACGTAAGGATTCGATCAGTCTTTCGCAAGTTATTGAGATTTTGAAGGCTTTCCTATGAAGTACTTAATACTATATTTAACCCTAAAAACAATCGTTTAGTATCCCTTGAGCCTGGAATTAGACAGAAAATTAATCAAAAACTAGGCGGAATGACCGATAAAGATTAATAGTGATAAGGACTTTCATTGAATGGTACTTTGAACGCATAAGTGAAAATTGAGAATTTTGTGGGTTGTGGGAAGTAAATTATAGCAATTAATTGTTCATGCAGGACTTTTGCTTTACTGTTAGTTAATTCCATTTACAGAGGCGGATCCAGGATTTCTTCAAATAAAGGGTGTACACCCGTAGTATTTGCGGGTGAAGGGGCACAATAACAGTCCGGAAGAGGACTTTCCTTTCTTGAGGGGGTTGTACACCTTTCCCCTAAATCTACCACTGAATTACAGTGCGTTTCACATAACTTTTGACGAGTGAGTTCCGAAGTTCGTTCGGAAGTTCCGAAGTTCAAGTTGTACTTTGGAAGTTCACAACGAACTTCGTTGGCGAACCTCGAACTTACTTGAAGATATTCAGTCTTTATTCTTTCATTGAAAACAATGCATCTGTATAGACTAGATTATTTTCTGTTCAACATCACCGTGGATAGCATGTAGAGTAAGGGTTTGGCCGTGATATGGTCTGAGGGCCGGCTATTCTCTCCCCTGATATCTGCGGGCTAGAATTCTTTGTGGGCGATTCCACCACGGTACCAGAAAGGCAGAAGGACACTTAATCGCTCGTCAGGTCTGAGGAGTCCATACCTCGCCTCAGCCCTACGGATGTCTCGGGGGTATGGCGGTCCCTTACTTTGGAATTAATCTAGGACTTTTCGTTCAATAGACCTTTACGGCGTAAGCATGAAAACGAGGCCTAAGGGCCGACAGAATCAAAAATAGAGGCGAAGTTGACTAGCAATTTCTTTTCATCTCACAAATTCCGTACAGCTGAACTATAATAGGATGATTACTTGACTTTCTGTGCACTTTGCTTAGGATTAAGATTATAAACACAGCTTTACTGACTTAATATGACATTCTAAAGCCCGCTGCAGTATCATCAAGGTTTCCGTGGACTGTTCGCTGAAAATCTGAAAGTTTTGATCCAGGGATATCTCGTAGAGAAGCTTTGTCTTCATTGTCTGTCATAATCGCAGTCTTTTAATTTACTTTACATGAAATCTAGGCCCTTAGGCCTCGTTTTCATGTTTATGTCGTAAAGGTCTATCCGGATGTACGAGTCCGAGGTTCGAGCCCTGCTATGTACGAATAGATTTTTTGCTTTTATTTTAGCCTCGTTTTGTGCTTAGTAAAAGAATTGTTCGAAAGATTCTGGTACTACTGCTGTACTTTTCAAAAGTTAATTTAATTAAATAAGATATGATATGACTGTCAGTTTCAATAAGAAAGCAAAAGATCATCGCTTTCGCGATGCAGCAAACCGGCTCGACATCATAAGCAGATCCAGGAGTTTTTGAGGGGGTGCACCATTTATGATCGGGACTCGATAATTGACTGTAAGCACATCCAGGGGGGTGCACACCCCCTGCACCCCTCCCCCTGGATCCGTCCCTGATTAATCGCAAACAAATAGATGCTACAACCGCTGGCAGATTTGTACGTTAGTTGTACTTGCTATCTATTTCAGCCGGTGAGAAGGGAGATCGAGAACGAGTCGTGACCATCTGCGGAAAATTAAGGGTGGATCTTTGCTTCAGAAAAGGACAGCTCAAAAGTGCCCTCCGAGGGTTACACAAGTTTTAGCTTATGAGCAAAGTATGATTTTCAAGATGTGGGTGGCTGACAAAATAATTCCGCTTGCCTCAGATGTATTGTCCTCACTAATGTGTCATGGGTCCACGCACTCTTGAGAAAGCAAGTGTCCACTTGCTTTCCATACATCAGTTTACTGGTAAAACACAGAGCATTCAGTTAAAGATGCGAGTTACAAATTTGAACAATCCTATGAAACTACCATGCTGCCTCGATTGAATGCTTTGTGTTTGACCATTGAACCGATGTATGGAAAGCTGTCAATAAAAAACACTCCCCTTTGTACTCTTGAAACTAACAGGTCATTTGCATGATGGCGTAATTTGCTATCAAGACCAGAATGCTTTGAGTGGCTTCTATTGTCAGGCAAATTTTACCAATTGTCTCTTTATTCCCAGGAGAGTAGAAAAATCTGAATAACCAAGCATTTTGACAAAGCATTCTGGTAGTGGTAGTAAAATGGCGCCATCATGCAAATGTCCCCTCCTCCACCACCATCCTTTGTACAAAAGTTATATTTCGACCTCTTCACGTCTCAAATCCCTCACCTAGATGATTATTTTCATAATGATGATTATTGCTCCTGCGTGTGTGTGTACCAAAGATTTCATGCAAAAAGGTTGTGGCGGAGCAGAATTTTGCCTCCGGCTCACGCGCCTTGATATTAAACTGGTTAAATATCAGCGAGCATGACCACACCATGCAGCTAGCTCCCGCAGCATGCTCTCTCGTGTGTAATATTTGTGCAAAAATGACCCAGGAGCCTACCGCTGCTACCCCTGACGATTCCATACAAATTCTAACTGGGTTACCTGTGTATTTCCCCAGAAGGCCTTGCAGGGTTTAGAATGACGCTGGAGCAGTTGAAAATGGTGGACGTGTTTTGAAAAACAGAAAAACAAATCTCGTTTAAATCGATAAAAAAACATGTCTTACAAAACAACTAAATCAATTCTGTACTGTGCAGCTATTCTTCTAGTCCTAGTGAGCTTCAATGACGGGAACAACGCTGAAAAATCCTCTTGTCAGGCCGAAAAAGAACTAAACTCAATCGTGAACATCAAAGCATCAAAAGCCAACAGTCCATCGACTAAAGTCGTGGCGGGTTTGAAGCTGCAGAACGAGTCTTTATGCATGGAAAGATGCTGTAGTCACTCGGATTGTACTTTGTATGTGTTCTACGACAGTTCTAATCGGCCTACCAACTGTTTTCTTTTACAATGCACGCCTACAAGTGAGTGTGTTCGAAGCAGTTTGGCAGGGTCTGTTGTTGGTGTTATTGAAAGAAACGACTTGATTCATGGTAAATATATTAATAATATCTTGATAAATCTGTCGCTATTTTATTTTGATAGAGGTAGATACTTCTTAAGTAGACCTTTGCATCTTCTATTTGTGAAATCTTAAGTTTGATTTATTATTTGATTGAGATGTTTTTGGTTGAGATTGCTTTGATAATTACTGTGAAAATGGTTTGTTGTAACAAGATGTAAGATTGATTTAAATATTATTTGGAAATTAATGCATTGGGCTTCTTCTCTGCTTGACTGCATGGTTATAAGCAAGTGAAGAACTTGATCTTAAAATAGAACTTGTGTAAAAATGTTTAGATTACATTAACAATTAACCCAAATATACATGTATATTATGAATGTTACAGCCTGGTTTCCATTTAATTTGCTGTGATTGCTGTAGTTCTTGAAGTTGCTTGGACACACTAGATCCGACAACAACATTTGGCACCATACACGAGTCAAAATAGTGTAAGAGAGCCAAGGTTTGGTTCTACAATCGTATAATCTTTTTCCTTCTCACTATACTTCAAAGAAGATGACAAAATAAACCATTACCTGAGCAAAGCAAGGCTTTGTGGGATACATTCCAATTGCTACAATCACTGTGATCGCTGGAGAGTAGTTTCCATTTGATCGCTGTGATTGCTACAACTGCTATGATTGCCTGGAGTTGCGTTTCCATTTGATTGCTGAGATTGGTGAGAAATGTTTTTGGGTGATAGTGGTGATCATAGCGATCGTAGCCATAAATGGAAACCAGGCTTACTGGTGGTTAGGAACTATTCATAAATTAGCAGGGTAGAGGGGGTGGAGAAGTGGGGGTCATCATTTTTTGAGCCTTCCAAAAGGGTGTCATCTAAAAATAAAAATAAACAAAAGAACAAGGAGGGTTACATAAAATTATGCCGAGTCAGGATCAGATTAAGTATTCAACACTTGACAAAAGGGGGGCCATGAAAATTTAGTCCGAATCCACACGGAGGGTCATGATATGTTATTCCTGTTTCTGAGAAGGGTCATTTGCAGTTCTAGATTTTAAATCTCCACCCCCCCCACCCCCCCGCTAATTTAGGAAAAGTCCCTTAACTTGATTATTTCTCATTTTATTATAAGCAGGACCTGTATCAAAAAGTCATGTTGACAGCTCCAAGTTACACACAATATCTACAGTAACATCTAAAGATGGTGTGATGCTGGAAACTACCTTGAGTGAGACACCCATTGGAAGTACAAGCAGCTCAGTACAACAGGTAGGGTATTATTATACAGATATAGAATGTCTGTAGCCATTCCCAGAGGGATTGATGGCGGTCATGTTAAATATCACCAACATGGCTGCCATAAATGTAATTCAAACATCCTATTTCCTGTGTCCTGTTAATATGACAACTCTTGACATAGGTGTATCATTGTAGTCTTGGTATGACCTGTGTCCTATCACCATGACAACCTTTATTGATATAGGTGTATCATTGTAGTCTTGGTATGACCTGTGTCCTATCAC
>JAADYU020023563.1:0-10469 GCA_011763375.2 Heteractis magnifica
AATGTTGAATACTGAATACTGCATACTGAATAGTGCATTCCAAGACCAAAGGGCATTGTAGGTCTCATTAATTTGAAATAAAAAATAAAGACACAGTGATTTGCTCTCTTTATGAAGCTAGTATACTGTTTCCGATGGAATGCATTAAAAATGAAATAAATAATCATTATTCATTTTACTTTAGACACGAGATATTAATTTTTATAGGACTTTAGCCAATCCTCTAAAAACTTATCAGTATTCAACGATTTTTGACATAGCTGTATATAAATAGTAAATAAGTAATTTAAAATTCAAAATAGCGGCAGAGTTATTAGGGGCGCTATAGCTCCCCAGCCCTAGCACCGCGGTCCCTGTGCAATTCCTTAATTCCCGAAATTTTAGTCCCATCCTGCAATTCTGAAATTTTTCTTTCATTTTAATTCACTTGATTTTAATTTGGTACCATGCCTCCAGACGTGATGCTGAAGCGCAGTGTGGGAGAGCGAAATCATTTACGGGTCGATCAGCTGGGGGTTTCGGCTCCAACACCGCTATCCGTAATGGCTAATCAGGGAGCTCGGCTGAAGCCTAAAGGGAGAGGCTAGTCGGACGATGCAATGATCAAATAAATAAATAAATAAAATAAATAAATGGGATTTAGCAGTGGCTCCTCTACAGAGTAGCTATTCGTCCACTGTAATTCCAAATGGAATTTAGAAGTTGATTTTTGTGGAGGGAGGAAAACCAGGGAGCCTGGAAAAACCCTCGAAGCACAGGAGAGAACCAACAAACAACTCTACTCACATACGACACCGAGCTCTTTGGGGCTCGAACTCAGGTCGCCTTGGTGAAATTAGTGGCTCAATGATCAGTAAAACTCACGCGATCTATCGTAGTCCCTTGTCGCTTTGCTCCATGTGGTAGGCGTTAGAAAAGTTAGAATGCATGCACGGACCATAATAGATACAGAACGAGTAAGAGATTCAAGTAGAAGTGTTAAAAATGACTCTCTGTACATATAAAGAGCTCGAACCTCGGACTCGCGGACATCGACTGAACGTAACGAAGTCCTAATTAATTCCAAAATAAGGTACAGTACAATTCCTATCTAACGACACAAATCGTTAAAATGACTGCCTTTAATCGCTGCAGAAAAAAAATCTGTATTAATTCGTTCTCAGGTTATGAGACTGGGCTGCCTGTAGCTAGTGGTTGGGCGGGTTTTAATCCCACAATCGTTTGCAAAGATTATTTTCCCAGAATCCCTCGCCCGTTCAGAAGCCCGCCATTTTTGAATTCATAGTGTTGGGAAGTCCAACGGTGGCTCAATGGTGGCAGTCCAAGGTAACATGTAAGTAAGCTTAAGTTAGCATATTTTTAACTTTCGTCTGGTATCACGCACATACTGGCCTCTAATGTTATAAATAGGTTTTACTATAACAATAGAATTGATGTTCGCGGGTGTAAATATGTTGTTGGCCGGACTCGGGCTTATTTTAGCCGAGGGTTAAAATGAGCACTGAGAAGGGCCAAATTTACACCCAAGAACATCAACTCTATTACTATTATAATAACTTTATAAAGCATTTACAAAAGGAATAAAAGGCAATATCTTTTAAAAGATACCTTCTTCACGTCGGTGTTTATCGGAGTCAATTTTTCTCATCAAGCAGATTCAAGCATCATTCTTTGAACTTTTTAAATCCCAATATAATGTTCGATTATTAGTCTTTTTGGAACCAATTCCTTTTCAAGTTTCTTTAGATCTTCTTCCCTTAGCTCTGAGGACCGACAATTTTGCTTTTCTATTGAATCTTACCTCGTTTTGCTTGATTTTGTGAGCAGCTCTCGAGATGCAGCAAAGAGGCCAGCGAGCGAAAAAGCGGCGCCCAGCTAGCTAACATTTGAATGGCTTCCCTCTTATCTCATTGGCTGGATAGATTATTTTTTCGTTTCTTATTGGCTGATGCCAGCAGGCTGAAATATATTTTAGCCCGCTGATTTTTCTATTTTAGCCCGAAAAATGCGCCACAATGTACAAGGGGGCTTTCATTTATTATGGCGTGGAAAGAGGGGTCAGCAAAATTGATTGGTGGTTCTTAAGTTGGAGGGAGTTTTCAGAGGTGTGAGATTAGAAGTACAGCATGGTTTTCATGAAAATCTTAGATGGTTTAGGATTCTGAAATACACCTGGGTGACTGTCACCAACCATCTGGGACAGTCACAAACAAAATTGGGAAAAATTGAATCATTTGTGATTTTCCTTTTTCTGTTTATGACCATCCCAGATAGTCGTTGATGGTCACTTATGTTTTCATTAGTCAGGAATATTGACCCCTTGCAGCACGTCAGAATGCAGCTCAATCTGGAGGATAAAACAATGGATTCTAGCTCTCAAGAGAGCAAAAGCCTTTTGTTTTGTCCCCCAGATTGAGCTGCTGTGATGACATGTGCAAGGGGTCTATGGGGCACTGTCAGGTCTATATCATGATTGTGAACTGTGTTGTAGGGGTTATGAAATGTTCTGTAGCCAAGGATCAAAATTGTGCTGCTCCCCCTTGCCATGATAAATGAATTAGGTCCCTTACAAGGCTTGGTTTAAATCAAAAAAGATACTTTTGAAGGAACAATACTTTTAATGACCTTTCAATTTCATTTCCAATTTTATCATGAAACAAGGACCACAGTTGTTAGCTCATGGTGCTGTTATGTGCCTAGTACCCTCCTAAAAAGTACTGGTTTTAATACAGGTGTACAGTGTCATTTTGGATGGATGAATCCCCATAGGACCACCTCTGGGTGCATCTCTGCTAAGAAGCTTTAAATCCAGGGCTAAACAAAGCTGCAGGCTATAGACAGCACTTCATTTTCATGACTTGGAACAGCAGGCCTCTTGGGTAATTATGTTGGAAAGAAGCACCTTGAGGTTCTTTTTTAAGCATGTGGAGGATTTTGAGCTATCCCTGGATAAGGAGGAGGGGCTACATCTGGAACTGGTTCTGGGTAATCAGGAGGAGGATCCTTCAGAAATGTCTTTTCAGGAGAGTTTTTCATTGTTGTAGAAGATTGGGGTGCATGTCCAACACCAGCAGTAGCACCAGGAGGCTGTAGATAGCTACCATGGGATGCTGGAGGATACCCACTTGAGGGAGGTGGATGGCTTCCTTGGGGTGCTGGAGGGTACCCACGTGAATGAGGTGGAAAGGTACTTTGAGGTACAGGAGAGTATCTAACTGAAGGGAGTGCAGATCCACCTTGCATCTGTCGTGGATAATGAATTGTGGTATTTCCTGGGTTTTGGTTGTAGCTGAGTGTTGTCTGTGCTGCTGGCTGTGACCTATACACATGACCAGGAGATCTTCTTCTTTTGATACAAATACAAGCCACAATAAGGGCCACCACCACAACAGTTGCAACAATGACACCAATAATTGCTCTAATGGAATCTAAAACAGTCATTAAAACCACCTTTATTCTGTGCTCTAAAATTCTAATCATCCATTATGATAATGGAAATTTATTTGGGTTATATTTGGCCTTTGCCTTTGAAGTAGTTTTTTTCTATAATGATTACTTTATACTTGGTCTATATAAATATTTTGCTTTTGGGTGGCATATCCAAAACCAGACATAAAATGACCTTCAAAGCCCAGAGACCGGCATCAATCCAGGGATGAGTGGAACATTGTTCCAGCATTGCACTTTGATTTAATAAACTTAACTGAAATTATCTCACCTGAAAGCTCAGCTTCATATTTTGCTCTGAATCCATTTGTCATACAATTGCCATCAAGATAATTATCAGTGTTAGAGGCAAAGCGTATCCACATGTATCTTCCTTCTGAGTATACAGGGTCAGGTTTTTTACTGGAACATAAACTTTCAATATAATCACTTGTAGAAGATTGTCCATCCCTTATTTCAACAAAGTCATGACGTTCAGAACATATATAGAAATATTGACCAACACTAAAGTCAGAAAATGTCAACTTAATTTTGTGATTCTTTGGTGCCGTTATAACCCAGGTACATTGCATGTTGCTTGGGTACTTGGCTCCATACAAGGGACTTGTGATGTAACCTGACGATCCTGTGTATTTGATGTTATTGTTTTGAGCAAAGGTATTGAAGGGACTGCAGATGGTGGGATCTGGCTCTAAAAATAAATAAATTTATCATATAATTATTGATGAAATAACCATTTTTCTTTATCTTAAAAGTGAAAATAACACCACCATGCTTTGTACCTCTTACAGCTATTTTAAAGTAATAAGCTTTGTTCATCAATTTATAATGATAAAAGAATATCACATAGGTGCTTGGAGATCAGATTTTATCTTCTCGTGTTGAAAATCTCTTACTAGTTCACTGTGCTTACTTGTGAGAGATCTTTTCAAATCAAGAAGATAAAATCTGTATCTTTGCATGCCTATGTAATGTCCTCTATATATTAGATTCAGAATAATACCAAAACTGCATGACGACAAGTGACATATCAGGAACTTTCACATACAACAAAATTGACCCTAGCAAGGATCTTACCCCGAACAGAATTTTTTATTTTTTTCTTAGCACTTTATATTACAAAGTTTACTTACTTGGAACCACTGCTGTATATTTGAGCTTAAAGCCTGTTTTCTCTGTATACTTGTCACTTTGAAATTTGAGAAGTAATGATGTAGAGGAAGAGTACACATTAGGAGGCAAGTAGCTTGTGCAGTATCTACCAAGAAGTCTACTCGACTCTTGATTCTCATCATATATGTCAAGATGGTCACTATAATCCCTTGAACACCCATTATTTCTATAATTAATGCTTCCTTCGGTATCAAATACAAGGAAAGTTAACTCAACCACGTAGCCAGTTGGTGCTGTAATAGTCCAGTAACATGATGTTGATGGTGGATAGTTGCTGGGATAGTTTGGACTTGTGAGAAATGAAGGAATTGAGGGTGTTGTTTGAAGGTCTATGGGATAACTGCTACATGCTAGAAAAGGAAGAACAAGATGACTTACAACAGTCTCTATCAACTTCAGGGTTGGATCTAGGGAGTTTGAGGCATTCGTATATCTGAACCCCTAAACTGCAATCAAACCCCCTTAATGAGAACTATGAACCCTCCAATTAGAAAATATCTAATAAAAAATTATTTTCTTCAAGTTTTGTTTTTAGCAACATTTCAGTGGTTTAAACTTCCTAGCTGAAATTCAAACCCCACTAGCCAAAATCCTGGATCTGAAACTCATCAGTGGCTTTCCAATTTTTTAGCTTTGCTTGATAGCTTGATGAGTACCTTAGAAAGCATCCAGCTGGTTAATGTATGTTGTGAGTGCCACAGAACAGCCACATGTACATAAATTTGTAGTTATACATACATATCAATGCCCTCTGAATCTCATGCTTTACAGGACATTAATACACCAAATTGAAAAAACGTCAGGTTCAAGGTTAAATCATTGAAGGTAAGACAGAAAGGGGTTATGAGTAAGCAATTGTTATATGCATACATGTAGGATATTGTTTATGTTGCCAACTCCTAAACATTTTGAATTTTTGAAGAAAGCAATATTCAAGAATTATAACTATACTCAAAGCATATTATGGGCCTCATTAACTATTTACCCAGAATCCTCCTCAGTCTTACCTTTGATGATTTAACCTTTTGAACCCGACAACGTTTTTTTCAATGATATGAATATGTGGACTGCGTGGCACTATGAAATACATGGACTAGAAATAATAGAAAGTTATAGTGCTTAGAAAGGAGATTATTCCAGGCGAAATAACCTCTGGAACAACCTCCTTTCTAAGCACTATAACTTTCCATTATTTCTAGTCAATGTTTTTTCAATTTGGTGTATACAATATGTATCATACTCCTAAATAGACCCTTTTTGAGTTCTCAAAATACCACTATGTGTTCCTAGTTGATTACAGACTCATCTACTCATCATCCTCATCTACTCATCATCCTTATTTTAATGTCAAAATATTCACAAATACCAATGGTGAAGTAAAGAATGCACAACTTAACAATTTACAAACACTTTGAAATCCCATGGACCTTCACTGAGGCATGTGAATATTCAACATTAAAACAAGGCCAACTCTGAGGAACAGAGACAACTTGAAACTGGAATATTAGTACCCATCCTAGAGGGCATTCATTTTTTAGTTGGAGGGGTGGGCCGGAAGAATTGTTGTTAACACATGTGTCAAAGTTTTCAGTTCCTCAAATAAGCAGTGGTTTAAAAAAATGACATAACAGTTTACTGTTTTCTGTAAAGTTGTTGCAGTAGGTAACATTGAGGTTTTATAAAAAAATTGCTAAATCCTGCAATGAGGTACTGGTTCATAAAAATTCAAGATATGAAATCAGTAGATTCCAGTTTATACAAGAAGCTAATATAAAACATATATTCTGAATCACTCTTCTGAATATGTTCCAAGTATCTCTATTGAATTGATATATTAAATGTACTCAATACCTACATTGAGCTGATGAACAGGACATCCCAATAAGTGTTATTATTATCTGCACTATATGTTTACAACAAAAAAAGAATAGAGAGAAATAAGTTAAAACTCAATGCTTGAGGACTCTTGGTCACTGAATAAGCTATAAGGGGGTGGGGGGCCATGCTAATTATATCACTTTTTTACCCCATCAGTCTGGAGTGAGTGGTGAAGTTAACTCCTGGCACCCTGGGATAGGGTGAGAAATTAAACATTCATGTAGTGTTAAATTTAGCAATTTTCCCTGGTCCCCTGAGAAAGATTTGTTGGTAAAATTTTTAAAGTTGTTGCTGTTAAAATATTGGTAAAACTTTTGGAGTATGTATTAAATTTCCCGTGTATTCACACTGTTACAAATGTGTGTTAAATTCCCGGTCTCATTGTGTTTATTCTCCACGCCGTCCTGGGGGATGGAAGGCTGGGGTTTCAATTGACTAGCTAGTGCATAAATTAAATACAGTGAAAATTTGACGTGAGTTGTGGGCCATTTACAAGATATATGATATCTTTACGAGAAAATTTACATTCAAACTGAAACAGCAATAGAAAGTTTTTTGTTTTTGTAGTCGTATTACAGTCAAAGGACATGAAGCGTTACCCTCTTGACTGCATTAATGATTTCATTTGAATATCGAGTTAATTATTTGACCTGAGTTTTCATTAATAGAACTGAAGACTCCAAACCTCAAAATCTATTTTCTACTCGCATTTTGATTGAATTCTTTAACGAGTGCCATAAGTAGGAAAACTCCACAGAAAGGCCAGTACAACGTTTGCATGCTTTTCTGTGCGAAACGTTTTTCAAATCTGTGAAATCGACTTTTGGTGGATGTCAATCAAAAGCGTTTCTATGACAGTAGGTTTTTTTTGTATAATTTGTCTTGCACTGTTGAGTAGTAGTCTGGGATAGACCCCGGCGGGGATAGACCTTTACGACATAAACATTAAAATGAGGCCTAAGGGCCTAGATTTCATGTAAAGTAAATTAAAAGACTGCAATTATGACAGACAGTGAAGACAAAGTTTCTCTACGAGATATCCCTGGATCAAAACTGTCAGATTTTCAGCAAACAGTTCGCGGAAACCTTGATGGTACTGCAGCGGACTTTAGAATGTCGTATTAAGCCAGTAAAGCTGTGTTTATAATCTTAATCTTAAGAAAGATGCATGAAAGTCAAATAATATTCCTATCACAGTATAGCTGTACGAAATTCGTGAGATGAAAAGAAATTGTTAGTAAACTTCGTCTCTATTTTTGATTCTGTCAGCCCTTAGGCCTCGATTTCATGCTTACGTCGTAAAGGTCTATTATGTCGTGAAAACATTTTATTCCTTTTGTTTTCACCGCTAAAATGTCAAAGTAATTCATAAGTTCCACTAAATTATTCTTTTAAACTGTGAAACTTTCAAGCTAAAACTAGTGATATAAACAAAAAATCACTTCTGGATAATACGGAAAATGTAGTAAGTGTGAAATCAATGTCTTGACAGTACCTGTTATTTTTTCTTCGGTACAGATCTAAATATAACTACAAAGGCTTACCAGCTTTCAGTTCGTTTGAAAGATAGTAAATAATTCTTAAGCTTTCCTGCTTTCTCCATAAGCATATAAATCGATTTCCCATCCTACAGAAGGAAAACCTTCAAATTTATTTGAGACGAACGAACGAACGACGAGACGAACCGTTTTATTAATCAAATTTCAAAGTGAAAAATCAACTATTCGAGTATGAAATCATGAATACAGTCTAGGGGGACACGCTTCATGCCCTTTGACTGCAAGTCTAAAATGCTAATTTGCTTTCTACAGACTACGTTCTTCCTCGATATGGCAGTATAGCATCTGTTATACTTAGACGTAATGATTTAAGCGTTGTTTTTAAACCTAGTTTCTTTATTGTTTTCGAAAATCAATTTTGATCAGTATGAGTGGTGTAAATAAGACATTTATAGAAACCTTAAAGTCGCTGAAAATCAATAAGCTAAGCGAACTACAGTAGCTAGGCGTCAACCCGTCTCACTCACCTGGAAAATTACCAAAAGGAACCATTTTCAAAGCACTGTAAATCCCAAGGGAGATCTCATTGCTTCGGAATACACTTTTATACTAAGTATTTTGTAGAGATCTAGCCTTTTAGATGTATTTTAGAGCCGAATAACTAGACTTTTTGATGCTAGATGGTGTGAGATGTCAGTACACTGTTTACACTAAGAAAATATGATTGGGCTACCTGTGTTGACAAGGCAAAGGAATTAATTTATGCAGGCCACACAGGGGCAGTTGGTGTCTTCATAGACATTTATTAGAAGGAGGGGAGGGGTGGCTGGTGCAAATAGGGAGGGGGTCACCAATTTTTATGCATGGATAAAAGTAGGGGCCATATAAATTTATGGATTTTTTCTGCATTCTTGTATATCTTGTCATGGGATCAGTAAGATTGTGCTTGATGAAAAGGGGGTCAGGAAACATGGCATACCTAGTTTTGCACTAGCTCCCCACCCTTTAAATATATAATAAGCAGTCTCTCAGAGATTTGTTTTTGACAAACATTGACTCTACATCATGGGTAAACAGCGAACCCAAAATGTGCACATTTTATTGAAAATTACAAACTAAAAACTAAATTTTTACCTAGAGTAAATCTATGAATGTGAAACATTTATGGCATTTCATGCATGATATATTGTTGAAGTCTAAGCATTTTCATTAAATGAACAGTAGTCTTGTACGCTGTAACTTTGGTTCAATTTGTGTTGGCATTTACATACCAGATGTGTATATCATATCAAATCTAGTCTAACCCTATTTAATAAAAACTACCAGCTGATAGCTCTCTTTATGTTTCATATTTCTGTTCTACTAAATGGTTAAGTTTCTTATTGCCATCCACTAAGCCCTTTACCCGAGGGACTGTAAGCTAAATTTGTGAAAATCAATAATCTGATCTGGATTATGCTATAAAAATGTCTACTTGCTATAATCAGGATTATATTGCTAATGTATTTGATACATTTTTAATTTCATTGCAAAACATAAGCAGTTTTATTGTATGGCAGCCAGTTGGGATGAAAATGGAACAATTTGATTGGTTGCTGAGAGGTCCAGATTTTTTCATCTGTACCTCTCGGCAAGAGTTATGGACCTTGGCAAAAATTATGATAATTTTGTTTCCCATGCCTATAATAAAACATTTATTGACCAAGCTTGTTCGGTCTGGATGGGGGAATATTGGTCTTGTTCTTTTCTCATGTGTATGGACCTCACCCTATGGGCTTGGACTACACAAACAAGAAATCAGATTTTGCTGTTCATACAACCTAATATAAATAGAAACTTGGAATCCTGTCTCTGCCCAGTGTTGGGAACAGTAAAACCTGCTTGGCTAATTTCATTGGCAACATGCACCTGAGTCTTAAGTTTAAGGCTCACTGATTGGCTGAAAACTCTAGGTGGCCTAGTATTTGCACTGTAAATAATTGCAGTTATTAATATTATTAATATTTCATGAAAGTCATTTCAAACTAATGATTGTGCTGCCCTAAATAATGGTGTGATGATTTTACTACATTCACATGATTACATGGTATGCATTGTATAAATGGTGTACCATGCTTTTGATATGACAATGGTACTTCTTAGGCTTTTGCATGAACATGATGATCCAGCAGCACTGGTGACAGCCTTCATTAAACTTTCACGTTCATTAATGTAAAGCATGTACTGCTGTAAAGTTACTCATTTCCACCTTAGAGCAGATTTTGTATGACTGAGAAGCAATACATCAAGTTTGTAGCCATACTGTAGCAGTACCATACTTTAAGGTAGCAGTAACCATGGGAAATCATTTCAGTTCTTGCCACATGTACTGTAAGTCAGTACCATACCTTTCCCACCCATACAAAAACTGCTCTATGCTATCAAAGTGAGAGAAAAAGTTGTTCAGCCTCATCTGAACTTTAGAGTTAAAAT
>JAADYU020023674.1:0-10465 GCA_011763375.2 Heteractis magnifica
ACCCTTGTATCAACCAATCACAGATGGCCTTAAAATTCTTCCCTGATCCTGGATATTTCATCGATATTTATAAAATATAAACAGAACATTACACAGCTGCTTGGAGATATGAATTTTATCTTCTCATGTTGAATATCTCTCACTTGTTTGCTGTGCTCACTTGTGAGAGATATCATCAACACTCAAAGATAAAATTCGCATCTCCGTGCGCCCATGTAATATCCTCTTTTTATTGGGATTATTATTGTTATTATTGTTATAAACTAAGGAAGGGTCTTAGTAAGAATCTTATTGATAATACTCTGCCCTTGATTGAATCAAACAGATCACCAGCTACCCACCATTTCCTGGAAATGAAACCAACTACCTGAGAGCACAGCTGGCCAGGATAACAGCTGGTTGTAGCATCAGCCCTGCTGGATACTACATGTTTGAAGAAGAAGAGGAAGAGGAGGAAGAAACAGAAGAGAGAGATTCCTATATTTTGAACACAGAATTTGAGGGCATCAACGTACAAGAACTAGCAGACCCCTCCCTGAATAACTGGGTACATCACGTGCAACATATTCTACCGCAGGTATCTATTAAATAAAACTTTCTAAAATGTAATTAACTTGTCGATGAGGTGTGGAGGGTAGGTACCATCCATTAAGCAAAACAGGCAAGCAAAGGCTAGCAAGGAGGTTACCATGGCAACATGTAATAGTGGAAAAGACAGCTTGAAAAAGTTTATACGGCCTTCTACTACTTGAAAGGGAGCTTTATGTACAAGCAAATGCTTTAGAAGGTACCATCTAACTCGGCTAGAGATCCTGATTTACATCACCAAACTACCTTTTACAGGGGAGACCCCCTGGGTATCAACGACCCATGGCATAAGGCATGGTCACGTTACAAAATCGATAATATCCCTTGAGCCAATCAAGGTGCAATAAATATCTGTTCATTCAATCAGAGTGCTTAGAAGGCACCCCGCGGTCACGATAATGCGCACTCGTGTGCCGTATATATAGAGTTTTTGTATGGCTGTAAATTTTAACGGCAAGCGGCACCCTCACGTTACGGAATTTATGACATCCGTTTGGCCTATCACAGTGCGCGAGTCCACTTATGACTGCTCGTCAAATGAAAATGGTTTAACACGGCAGCATCACGGTCGCGGCGCTGCACATCTGTACCATGAGTTTTTCACCGTTATACAAAAACCGCTCTATAGAACGGTTTTCGTATGAGTGGGAAACGTACGGTACTGACTTTCAGCACGTACACGGTACGGTATGCAGTAACTCTGAAATGGCTTCCCAATGTTTTCGTGTGAATCATCCAATCACAACGCGTAGTTACGGTTACGGTAAAGTACGGTACTGCTACGATACGGCTACGAATTTTCCGTAGTGTTTCCTACTCATACGAAATCCACGCTATATATCTATCAGTGGCGGATCCAGGGGGGTCCAAGGGGTCCACTGGACCCCCTTTTCAAATTAAAAATGTTAGAAGTTTTGCTTTGTGACAAGATAATCACAGACTATATTTCGCTGCTGCAAACATCTTTAGAATAATGCGTTCTACTTATGCTTTATTGCATATCCGTGAGTCGTCTCATTGAGACCTTTGATTTTCACATATACAGTCTGTTACGCTTAAAGAATGGACCCCCTTTGAAAAATCCTGGATCCGCCACTGTCTATAGTCTGTTGTGATAGTCTGAAAGTGGGGCAGCGGCTGGCTTAGTAAATCCTTACCGCTTGATAGTAGAGCACGTAGGGGATTGTCTCCCGGTTCAACAGCCTACCCCAACTGGAGGCATAACATACTAAAATACTAATTATCCACTCTGGTTGTAAGCTGCGCGCTGCCAATGGCGCCTTAATATGCACCCCATAAAGTCCTCCACTGTTAATGTTTGTAAAGCGCATTGAGACTGTAGGTGAAATGCGCTATATAAGTACCCCAATATTTATTTATGTAGGTCATTCTCGTAAAAAGTGGGAGTCTTCAGCCTCCCCAGCCGGCTCTTGTATCCGCCATCCCTGTGCATTATGGCGCTTGATACATTCATGATGTTGATTTCTGCTGGAAGTAATACACATCGGCCTTGCCCGCGGACGAATTGGCTTACTCGTCAAAGAGCTTTAATTTTGTATCATTTTGCAGGGTCGCTGCACGTGGCATAATCCCGTCGAGAAAACAGAAGATGAATTCGAAGAGGAGGAGGAAGAAGAAGAGAAAGAAGCTGCTGATGAACCTAAAAAAGAGACCGGTCCTTCGCTTTTGACGTCCGTCTCCGACGACGAACGTAAGAGCATTTTCATTAAACACTTTTTGGGAAAGAGTGCCCCATGTGCATGCGCTAATTGCGCTCATAACCGAGGGAGGTTGTGGGGGGAGGGAAGGGTGCAGAACGCCGGTAACTCCCTCTTTTGTTTCGTATTTTTTCGATGATGTGACTGATGTCATTGATATAGTAACTGGACCCTTTTTGTACCAGCCTCAGATACCCCCCCCCCCCCCCCCAATCCCGGAGTGCAAATTTCCGGTGCCCTCATATTCTTCGCAATTATATTATTTTTCTGAAGTCCTTAAGTCTTGCCCAGCCCAAAGTATCCAAGTATACCTCCAAACGAAAGCGCATTTTACTGTGGCATGTCTTATCGCGTATGGTTAATGAGACTCATGCCTTTTTCTTTCAGCCGTGAATGGGATGCCTGCGTGGACACCCTACTTGTCATCTGAGATTCTCCCTCGTTACTCTTTGGCAGTGTTGAGATCAAACCGATGGCCTGGAAGCTATGCTTTTGCAAAAGATAGGTAGGTATATACTTCTTAGCGACTGTTCGATGTTCAGTGGAATAAGTCACTTGAATTACAGTACCACATATTTCCCGTTCACGCGTAATGCTTTGTAATAGGCCACTTCCGAGTTCTCGAAAATGATGCACGAAGGCGAGGCTTCGTGCCAAATCACGCTTGGTGGTGCGAATCGACTGACATTTCCTTGATTTTTTTTGTTGCTTAAAAAGCTTATTTTTACGAGTGAACTGTGAACAAGTCATACAAAAAAGAGTGACATCAGAATAAGTCAGCCGCCGCCTTCCTGCATCATTTTCGAGAACTCGGAAGTGACCTTTTTATAGAGCGGTTTTTGTATGAGCGGCAAACGTAAAGTACGGTATCGTAGTAGGTACTCAGTGCGGTATACATTAACACTGAAATGGTTTCCCATTATTTGTGAACTATTCAATCACAGCGCGTAGGTACGGTTACGGTAAAATACGGTTCAGCTACAGCACGGCTACGCATCTACCATATAATTTCACACTCATCCCAAATCTACCCTAGTGATAGGAACAAAGTGCAGATCCCTGTTTACCTCTCCCTCGGCTAAGGACTTATATAGAAAACCCTGGCAACTTATTAGGAGAGAGAGCATTGCGTGACGTCCTCGAAAGCAGCAACTTGACAGACTTGGATATATAGGGTTGTAATTCAAATTCTGGGGTATTGCGTGCGCAAGGTGGAAAATAACTGCAAATACTGCGGGAAGTTAGACAGTAGAAAAAACGTGAGAACGTTAGCCGTAGAAAAACAGTTAAAGACGTGTAAATCATAAGAGGAAGAAAATTGAATCCCTCAACCATAGACACATGAATTGAATGCAATGGCCTAACTGAAGCGGTGTTCAGACTGAGATTCAGTTTCCTTTTAACATTTTATCACCATGCCCTCCCCGACACACACACACCACCACCACCACCACCACCACCACCACCACCACAACAACAACAACAACAGGGGTCCTTTGCCGTCTTGCGTTTCTGCCCCCAGGAAAAACCACAGTAATCTCTGTGCGCCGAGACAGGTGAGTTCTAAAGATGCTGATTCTATTCTTTTTTAGGAAATTTGAAAACATTTACGTTGGCTGGGGACATAAATACGATGCAGACAATTACACTCCACCCCCTCCCCCACCGTTAATGAAGGAGTATCCCGTGTTACCCGAAGTAACTGAAATTGATGACCCAACAGTAGAAGAGGAAAGAGCTTTGAAGAAGGCGCAAGAAGAGGCGGTCGAAGCCGCTGAAGAAATGGAAGACATGGACGATGACGATGATGATGATTAAATCTACAATGCTTCATTCTTATAGAAAGAAAACAGAACCATTTTATCATTTATCATGTACCCAATGAAGAATATTTAATGTACAGATGTACAGTTTTTGTAAAATAAACACGGTAGTATACTAAAAAGAGAGCAACTTCTGAAAATGAAATTTCTTCTCCTCCTCCTCCTCCTCCTCCTCCTTCTTCATCATCATCATTATAAAATTCCTTATATAAAAAAGCCATCAATTTTACCGAACCCTGAAACAACCTCTGGGCTGATCTAAGTCAGGGCATGGCTAACTTACAGATGGAATTGGAATTTAACGTGTTGGGGTTTTTTGCGGAGGAAGGAAAACCGGAAAACCCGGAGAAAAACCTTCGAATCAAGGAAGAGACTCAACAAAAACTCTGCTCACATGAAATGCCGAGTACTCGAGACCTCAGGGGTGAGAGCGCCGGAGTGCGTTGGCTGCTGCGCAGCTACAGTATATTGAAACTAACATACCGGTTTACCACATGGAGCCGAGAAGCAAAAAGAAAATGAAAATAGCATCAAACACAGTCTGTTTCGACTTGCTCAGGTTGTTTTACTGTGGTTTTATAAGGAATAAATTGAAATTAGTTGGGTGCGTCAGGAATAGGAATTATAAGTTTTATTCCGACTAGAAAGTTTTGGAACATCTGAGGAATGACCGATCCAAGCCCGTTCCCTCTCTCCTCTTCTTGGATGTATTTTTCTGTTTATCACTTGTACCATAATTTGACATTTTAAAAAACAAACATATTTTCCAATATTTTTTTCACTTTTTACGAGAATGACATACATGTTCTAATATAAACCTGTAAGGTTTTACTAAGCTAGCCCCTGCCCCACTTTCTGAATATTTTCGTCGTCCCTGCCAAAATCCTAGATCCGCCCATGCTGACCCTCACCAACGAAAGTATCCACACCCGTTTACTCATCCATTTTCCTGACCACTAAAGGATTTCACGCTCTCATTTACTCATCCATTGTCAAACTTTCACTTTACACTGCTTTCTTACGACCCTTAAAGCATTTTGTTTTGGCTCATTAGCATCAAATTTACCCGCTTGTAAATGCCCCTCCTTAGGAAATTCAAGCAAAAAGTGCCCTCATCATGATCACTCCGCTACAAACTCAATAAATCATTTACCCCTAAATGGCACATATATTCTCTACCTTCGCATGTCCCATAATGGTTTGCGCTTTGGGGGGTAGAGCGACAAGAGAAATCTTAAATATTACCATAAAGATTAATCAGAAGAGACGAAAAACAGATAATAAGGATATACCAGAATTAACCAAAAACAGAAAGAAAGAAATTTGAACAGGTTTGTGAGTAAATGTCAAGTCATTTCTTAGTAAGTCCATTGATTTTCCTGTGCGTGTGAATGAACGTTGATTAAACTGCAAGTCAGTGTTTCACTGATGATAGCAAACCTACTCAGGGACCGCGGAGCATATTGAAAAGTGGGAGGGCTGGCGTTTAAAAATTAAGCATATTGAAGAAAGAAAAAGAGCTATGTTCATATTTTTGGCGCAAAAATACGCGGCTCTGCGGTGGCTGCTACTCAACATCTGTATGAAAAGCTCCCAATTTTCTAACAATTATCTTCCCACTGAGTTACCCCCCAAAATGCAAAGCATTATGGGGCATGCGAAAGTAGAGAATTGGGGTATATCTTCGTGTAGCGTAATTCAATAGAAACCTATTGTATTCTCTGTTAGCTTCGTTCTATTGTATAACTTGTAGTCTTTTTTTTATTTCTTTCTTCCTTTCTTTCTTTTTTCTTTTTCTTTTCCTTTTTTCCTTTTCCTTTTTTTCTCTTTCTTTCCTTTTTCTTGTCATCTCCAAATAAAGCCACTGAATTGAGAAATAAAACCAGGTGGCTTAAACTTGTTATGTGAGACAGTGGGGGATCGATTTCCTGTGCACCCTCATGCAGCCATTTGACGCTGGCTTTCTAGACTATTCCATTATACCAACCAGGTTGCTCTTTAGTGAAGCATTATCCAAATTCGATATTATCGTCCTACATTGACATCTGATGAATTAAAACGGATATGATCTAGCCTCTGACGTCGGCTGGTCGTCCTTAAGGCCGCCTTTATCATGTCCTTCTTGAGGCATTTGATAAATTTAGTGTTCTTTCGCTTGAGTTGTTTTTGAATGATTGCTCTGTCATAAGATTCTGTCTTTTTGAATTTTAATCGTACCCTTGTGGGGTGGGGGGACAGCGTGCCACCGCGTGAAGCCTGGTGCTAGTGAGTTTTGCAAGAAGAGCAGCATTTTCCGACCAACTGCGACAAGAATGACTTGATTTTCTGTTATTTTATCCTCGAACAAGACCATGTTAACAGAACTAGACGAACTGGACTCCTCGTCTGGCTGGGTTCCTTTTTTCCAAGTAAGTAAATGATAAACTGCCTCGTTGTGTTTTATTTTTTTCGAGTCTTGAAGTGTTTTTATAATTCACTTTCCGTACGTTAGTTTGGTTTTTGAATCGTAAAAAACGTGTTCTTGTTCGTTTGCTAAATGTTATTAATCAATCCTTATTATCACTTTTTGTGTTATCTACTTTTGCAGAAGTTAAGCTGGATAGCGAGGGAAAATGCGGGTTCCCAGAAGATAGCAAAATTACCAGAAAACCGCCTACTAAACAGATATCGCGACGTCTTGCCTTGTGAGTTGTCTTTTCTCTAGTCTTGCTCAATCTCTACTTCTTTTATAACATTTCCTCTACATTCTTCTAAAACCACAAAATAAATACCTGTTTCACTTAATGTAATCCCAGATGACCATAGCAGAGTAGTGCTGAAGGACGGAGAGACAGACTACATAAATGCAAATCTTGTCGAAGTAAGTGCATGATTTGTTGCTCGAGTCTTTCAATATTTTACAACTTTTTCCTGTGGCGACTTTGTTTTCCTTCCTTTACATTTGTCATTAAAAACTCACTTCCCCTTTTTATAAAAAAACAAGCTCACTACATTTTTATTTGACCCAAGACATATATCTTTTTGCGAATTTATCGAAGTTTATTAATCCAAATATCAAAGTACGTTTTTAAAGTGAATTAAGCTTACATGTCATGAATTTATCGTTATATTTTATATTTTTTTAACATTTGATTAAATTATTTCCTCTTAGCTCTTATTCATTGACCGTATCCCAAGAAGGAATTCTTGATTTGGGATTAGGAAATAATAATTTCATATTTCTATTTATAGGGAATGTGGGTTATTTCTAATGAGTTTGAACTGACAGGCTGGAGGGATTGTCATAAACCCAATAAATCATAATGATGTACACCCAATTGTAATTTTCGTTTATTTGGAAACAAAAAATTAATATAATAAATCATAAAAGTTATTTTGTATTATCAAAAGGCATTGCTATCTCTATTTTGACCTGAAGATGTCTCAAAATGGCTAAAATTCAAAGGACTCTTGTAGACCTAATTTATTTATCAATTGAAAACCAATGAACTCAGTTATAAGAAAGTGGAAGTTGTTAAGATTCTAGAACTTTGTTGTTAATGGTGTCCAACTGAGTTAGGTGAAGGTGATTTTCCTTGGCTAGGTTTTTAATGGCAGATATCCAGCTGACGTCACTATATTATTTCTATTATTTCAAACAAGCAGTTTTCATTAAAATAGGTACTCAGTATGCATGTAGGCAGGTGATAACTTTGATGGAGGTTTTGTTTTTCCTTCAATAATGTCACACAAATCAGGCTGAAATTTTATTTCTAATCATTTTCATGAAATTCAACATGAAATTTTTCTGGTCAGATCATAGGTGAAATGCTCTTAGTAAAACAAAAACATGAAAGTGTATTTGATCCTGACTCATCTCATGCTGTTTTCAACATTCCCCCCATACCTCTCCCCAGTGACAAACACTTTTGTACTAACATATGTTACTGGCAAGGGAGGCAGGTTCACAGTATCCCATGGTAGAAACCAAGATTTGATTTTAAGAAATTACAAATTTTCCTCTGCATTTGAAGTCCAAAAGAAATAAGACTTACAGAAATACAGAATAACTCTTTCCTTCTCTCCTGTGCTTAAAAGTAAGCAATGTTACATGATAATTTGGATCAATACAAATGGTCATGTGAGTTAACAGAAAATGTGTTTCAATTGATCTGAATAAAATCCTGACAGAGCATTTTTTTGGACAACTGTCACTTCAGGGAATTTGGTAGTATGGTGCTCTTTAATTGGGACATCATTGATCATGAAAAATACTGTTATTGATATATGTTACCGTATATGAACATTTTGAATAACTTTTCAGAGTAGTCAGTATGGTCTGATAATAGTATTCGATTATACATTTTCTCAATTATATGCATGTTTGTCAGGTACCTTCAGTGAGCAGGCGATATGTCCTCACCCAAGGACCCCTAAAAAGTACATCAGCTCATTTTTGGCAGATGGTATGGGAACAAAACTCCAAGGCCATAATAATGCTGAATCGAGTCATAGAGAAAAACCAGGTAAATTTAAGGCATGATTACACGGTGCAATTTTCTCTGAAACTTGTCTGGCAACCACGTTGCAGCACAAGTTGTATGGAGCATTACACCATGTAACATACAGTGCAATTTGAAAAATGTTGTGAGACAGGTTGCAGCAATCGTTGCCAAAAGTAGAAATCGTTTCTACTTTTGGCAATGATTGTGTCATAGTGGCACTGTGTAAATGCTCATGCAACTTGTGTTGCAACACCGATGTGAGACAAGTTGCAGAGAAAATTGCACCATGTAATTGCACCTTTAGTCTGTAGTGCCATATTATAGCCATGCTTGTGTTCATATGGTGCAAATGCAGAGCGAGTGAAACTATTCATACATCAAACAGGACCACTCAGTCCTTGATGGTGGTGTAAGATGTATAATGTTAAAGAGTAGGGATTAAACCCAGGATGGTACAATGAGTGTAGAGTGTGTCCATCCAGGTAAGAGTAGTCTTCAAAGACTGTTGTTGTTGACTTACTTTTCAGCATTGAGTTGAAGGCAACTTTAAGAGTCAAGAGAAAAATGAGTAGACAGTGGGTGGTGGTATTCGCACCAATTTCAGTAAAGGTTGTCAGTTGGAGATCTGAAATCTCAAATCTAAGACCAAAGAGTAATCATGGGCATGAACTTTGGATTTATATTTAATTAGAGTCATAACTGTTTTACCTTTTAGTAGTTTGCAATTGTTAAATAGCTAAATACAACACCACCTTTATAAGATGACCTGCACTGGCGAATTCCCTGGCTCAGATTTCAGATTGCCAAACAATAACCTTTTTTGAAATAGGTGTATACTTTGGTGAGAATTTGATTGCTCAAGTGGTACAGCAGGTTGTTCAAACATCAGTTAACACCACTAATTCTTTTTACCAAGTTATCTAATAATTTTCAGACTTTTAAAAACTTTTTGTAATCATTGCATGTACTTCCAGATCAAGTGCTCCCAGTATTGGCCCTGTGGAGCAAAAATTGGCCATACTGATGTACTGGAGTTTGGAATCTTTCGAATTAAGTATATTGAAGAGAACATGAGTGAATTCTTTACAGTACGGACTCTAGAACTTTTTAATACGAAGGTATGTAGGCAAACACCAAGAATAATATTTGGACTAGAAATTCAGTATTGATGAATAATAATGTAACTACTTGGATAAGTTAAGACACATACACAAGATAAGAGTGGAAACATGGGTGCTGAGATGTTTCATAGTATACCCTTAATTGTTCTATATTCATTTTATTACAAAGCACACACTGTAAACATAGTGCATGCATCTATTTACCCACTCCAATGGGAATAACATAGTAAACATAGTGCACACACTTACAAATATACATATTTATTGTAAACACAGTGCACATATTTATATCTGTTATTTACCCACTCCAATAACAATAACGTATTCAATATTAAGGACTGTTACTAGTTTGTAATTCAACATATTTCCCCTTATTATTGACTTTTGCATCCAAAAGCTTGGAATGAAATTTAAATCTGGTTGATAATTAAGCACTTATCTTTACAAATTCTTTGTTTTGCCAACTATCACTTACTCTGTTATGTCATTCTATACATACATATGCAACACTCATCTGACATGTTGATTACAAGAATAACCATGGTATTATCAGTGTTGCAATTCAGGCTGCTAACCAAATCAATCCTTTTAATTCCAGGAAAATGAAAGGCGCAAAATTTTGCATTTTCATTATCTTCACTGGCCTGACTTTGGAGTACCCACATCACCCGCTACATTTTTGTCATTCTTATTCAAGGCACGTAATGCTGGGGTTTTGTCTGAAGATGTTG
>JAADYU020023785.1:0-10464 GCA_011763375.2 Heteractis magnifica
AAAGACTCTACTCACCAGGGATGGTGTAGAGAAACTGTTGTCCATTACTCTTAGTTACTTGGATCTTTAGTTCTCTACCTTCGTTTACAGTAATGTTGAATACAAAAGACTTCCCAGCTTCTGTGAGTTTTTGGTAAAGCAACTTGGAGCCATTGAGGTGCCACTGGACCTCCAAGTCACTGACAGTTACGAGCTGCTTTGGGGTTCCATACTTACTTGTCCACGTCTCTGCAAGAACCTGTCAGGCGAGAGAAAACGCAATTGACGTCAGATCTGCTGGACTACATATGTACAAAATACAGAAAGCTGTAGTGTTTCTGTGGCAACCCTAACATAACTAAAACATTTCTAAAACCTCGAACGTTTAAAATAGGTGTATAACCCTTCCCTTTTTGAGGCCTTATGCACCTCTTATAGGTGCCAAGAATCAAAGATAGGTAATAGGTAACCCCTCCCTTTTAGGAAAGTCAAAATGATATGCCCTTCACCACCCCCTCCCCCTCCTCTCTGCTAGTTTATGAAGAACTCAACCTTGTTACCAGGCCATTTTTCTGGCAGCGAGCTGATGACCAGTCCCTTACCGTTTTCGTATCAGCATTGAGCACCATAGTAGTAATTTCGGAGCTGTTCGTGCTTAAAGTGATCCCATCTCCAAAATCTACGGAAAACCTGCGATGGGCTGGGGAGGTAACTTTGATCGGTGTTAACATTTTGATGATAGTGGGCATGTTGATGGGGAAATTTTTGTTTAAGGCTTCGCGTACTTCATAGACGTCGATGTATGATTGACCTCCACACTTGAATGAAGGATCCCCATTGCAAGGGTCGTTGCACTTGTGTTTTGAAACGTCTTGGCTAGGCAACGTGTTGAAGCAATAGCATCGGTTTTCGTTTGACAATCCTGCGTAAGTCGCACTCAGGAAGCCGCACGAAGTGACGCATTTCCCAGGGTGCAACTCTTCTGGATTGACGTCACTGATGGGTTTTGTTAAGTCGATCGAGGCACTGCTGTAGCAACCCTTGAAGGTAACGGCTGTGAAAGGAAAATGGGTTTATTTCACAGAATTTTCTTCAGTTCACTCAAGAACGCGAAAACATCAAGCTATGCTTTGACTACAGTACGGTACAGCTACAGTATGGCACCGCACCGTTTCCTACTTATCCCACTTAACGAAATCCGATCTGCATGTTAGAATTCATATACTTACGTTCTCCGTCAACTAAGACTCCAACGCGCAAGGCAATGTTGGTGTTCCAGGTTACAGGATGAAACCGTATCAGTCTTGCCTCAATTTTAGGGCAGAGAGAATGCGAGACGATGTTATTACTGTCTGAATTTGCCGTGAAATGCTAACAAATTGGACGAAACAGGAAAAAGTATATAAAGATCAGATTTGACAACCAGAGCAAGACATAATATTTGGACTAGTGATCACGTGTTAATCACGTGTAATAAGAAATATCACGAGGCACACTCATTTGCTCACGTGATTGCCGATGAATTGTCGGGTCGTGAGTATAGCTAGTCACGTGATAGAATTTAGTATCATGTTTTCAGTGTGATGCGCATACTGGATTATGGGATTTTCGCACGCCATGGTCTTCTTCAAAGGTATCCCAAAATGTATTGGATCAAGAGGTCGTCGTGCGGACGATGAGGCATAAAAATTCTGATTTACAACGGATGACTTACATATACAGAACCGTTGATCTTATAGTCAGTCCACTCTTGTCCATCCCAGCTGTAAGAGAGCGTGTAGGATTTGACCCAATGAGGTATATTATTACCGCCCTGGGTGGCTGTCTTGGCTAACGGTTGGCCCATCACGAAGTCAAGCTCCAGATAGGTGGGCGGAGTAGAAAATGATGGCTGCCAGGCACCTATAGATAACATAATCGTTAATATTATTATCATAACCTCAAAGCCGTTATCCAAAAAGGCGGGAAATGATCACGTGACTTAATGACTATATTTGGGCTGACGGTTTGTCTATTTGTCTACTTGTCTAACTGATGATGGATGACTTCATAGTGCGTCCGTCTATCGTATGCCACACTAAAGTATATCATTTTGATTACCGACCTGATCCTGCAGTGCCATCATCATAGAGCAGTTGAGCTTTATAGATCGTATTCCCAGCATCTGATGTTGCTTTGATTAAATCGTAAGGTACAATTATACTTGACAAGTTGCCATCCTCCAGCGATATGACTGAGAAAAACAAGATTTGTTAGCTGTTAGCTGTTAGCTGTTAGCTGTTATTACTAAATTGAGCCTGAAATGATACGTGGTTCAGAAAGGTCAAATAGGAACGCCCAAAGTATGACTAAGACTTCTTTATGAGATGTCAAAATTTGGGGTGTCTTTTTCTCGTCCAAATGGTGACCGCTTGAGGAACTCACCAGGTGAAAATCCTGTGCAAATTCCAATCTTCTGCATGAGAGCGCCGTCTAAGCTTTTTTCCCATATAACCAAACTAAATGGGAATAGAATGGAAAATCAGCAAGATCACCACCATTATTCATCTTTATTATCATCATCATCAACTATCATCATCATCATCATCATCACCACCATCATTCATCATCATCACTATCATCACCACCAACTATCATCACCATCAACTCTCATCGTCATCACCATCATTCATTAATCATCGTCATCATCACCATCATCATCATCGTCGTCGTCATTACCACCATCATTCAATTCCATAATCATCACGATCAATTACCTGCTGATAGAGGCGTCTGCGCTTCCACTCAAATCACTTATCCCCCCCACGGTCAGTGTCGTCTTCGTATCTGTTGCCCGGGTCTCAAGAGTCGAGGTTCCTCTACTTTGACTATTGTAATTCATCATTAATACCATTCCTTTGTCAGGATGCCACGTGACAGTCACGTGATTCCACCGATCTTTCTTGGCTTTTCCTTTGGCGTAGGTCTTTGTTTGGCCATCGTACGCGTAAGCATGAACCTCATCGTTATTAAAATTGATTTGCATTCCGGGGGAGGCACTCTCTGTGGACAATAACGTTTGAATCCCCGTGCTAGCAGACGTGACGTTGAACCAGAACGACACTGTTATGCCTTTGGTACAGAGCTTAAGGTTGCTGAGGCATTTTCCGGCGAAGTCACCAAGACTGAGTTTACTAAGGTAGCAGGAAGCGTATTAATTGGGCATTAGGTATATTTATAGCTATTAATTAAGGGCCTTGTAAACAGAACTACTAACTCTCTACCTAATCTACCTACCTGCCTGCATACCTGCCTGCCTATCTACCTGCCTACCTACCTACTTACCTTTCAACTAACCCACCTAACCTACCTACCCACCTGCCTGCTTGCCTACCTACCTACCTACCAACCTCCCTACCTACTTACCTCCCTACTAATTGCCCTCCTACTAACCAACCTAACCTACTACCTACCTATCCATCTACCCAACTAATCTACTTACTTACCTATCTACCTAACTACTTCCCAATCTACCTACTTAATGACAAAAAACCGCTACACTAGCTAGCGTTTGTTGCAGAATGTCTATTAACTTTCTTACTTGTTGGTCAGGCTAAAAGCTGCGCTTGTTATACTGTTAAACAATGGTCCTGTTTTAATATAGTTGATGTTGCTGGTTAGAACGTTACCAGTAACCAAATCTACGACGTTTGGTTTGTCGAAAGGCCAGAAGTGGATCGCATCCTTATAGCATTTGACTAAAAAGATGAATAAATAAATAAATAAATAAAAAATAAATAAAACAAAGCCACACAACACAAACCATGTCACGTCACTCTACGCTACCCCACGTCACGTCATATCGCGACACGTCACATGGCCTCAAATATTACACTAAACTTCACTACACTACACGAAACTATTTCACACTGCATTACACTACACTATACTACAGTCTACTACACTGCAGTGCACTACACTGCACCCCACTCCACGCCATATTACACTAAGGTACACTGCGCCACTGCACACCACACTCTTCCACATTACACTACACTACAGCGTATGCGGAAAGAATCTTCCTTTTTCTTCTTCTTCTTCTTCTTCTTCTTCTTCTTCTTCTTCTTTCTTTCTTTCTTTCTTTCTTTTTTGTAATATAGTTCGAGTAGTAAGTAGTCTTACCTTCTCTGTTACAGTAAAGAATTTTGATGGCTGTGCTACCGGGGTTGTGAAAAGAGACATAGTTGACTGGAATTCGTTCCACTGCGTCGTCATGGTTAAACAGCGGGTCATTCCCGACAACCAGGGCCACAGCTGTCGTACTGAAATCAATACCGAACATTCTCCAATCTGCTGCACTTAGTACGTTAGCTGCTTCCTTGATATTAGATCCGTTGGTTCCAGGGGGTCCGTATCGATCTAGCTGGACTTTACTGTTCGTTACAGCCCCAAATCGTAATACATAACGAGGTGATGTTAATGATTTTGACATTGATAAGATGACGTGAGCTTTCGTTCCTATAATACCAAACACAGCCGCATCGGAGTACACGCCCACGGGCCTAGACGCGTTGCCGGGCAATATCGTGAAGTAATCACAAAGTTTTTCTAGAAAAACGAAAGCAAACAAGTTCAGTAAAAATATCAACAACTTAGAAAAGATATCGTGAAGAACCACATGGTGCCTTGGTGAGAGTGAAAATATCCTTATTGTCGCATGAATATTTAAAAGCGTACTGCATATTTCAAGATCGTGCTTTTCCCTCTTGTTTATTTGCGAACAGAAACAAAAAGAATTAAAAACTATATTCCTAGAGAGCAGATTTGATATGACACCAGCTTCAGCCGGCAACAAGAAATCCGTTTGAAAAGGAAATTAAGAGTTTTTAAATGTTTATGGTGGTACAACATGCACACATTTAAAAAAATGGATTCTTTTTCTCAATTTTGCAAACATAAAAATCCAGTGAATTTAACAGACCAAAAAACTGGAAACGAAGTTTTGGGATATCAATTACATTGAATAGAATAGTATTCTTGGAATGTTTTAAGCAAAAATAATATATAAGCATTCTTTAATATCATTAAAATTTGTACCGGCATATCTTAATTTTATAAATTTGATAAGCAGTCTAAATTTGGATTGTTTACGCAATAAAATTGCGAAAAGGTCTCCAATTTAAAGACTTTTTTTTCGAGGCAGCTTTTTACACAGTGGCGGCAGGCAACAGAGAGATTTTTACAAAAGAAGCAAAGAACAAAGAAAAAAAAAAATCAGTTTTGTCTTGAATTCAGTACTAGATTGAACAGAGACCGGATAGCCAGGGGGGATGGAGGGCTATAGCTCCTTAATAATTTTGCCGCCATTTTGATTCAAACTTCGACTTTTCGATGTTGCAAATGAGTTGTGTCGCGAAATGACCGAAAACGAAATTTCGGATCTTTCACACAGAAGAATCTTTTTTAATTCTCTTTTTTCCCTCTTCTTCTTCTTCTTCTTCTTTTCTTAAAATGTATTCTCTCAGTTATTACTCTGTTCGAAAAGTTGAAAATTTAGCTCCCGCAATCCAAAATTGTCTGCTGTCCTGTCCCTGTTAAAAATCCTCTGCAGAGCCAGTTGATTTCATTTTATTCGGCCCCAAAAACCATCCGTCAAGACACGATTGTAATGTGTTTTATAGTAACCAAGTGTCTTAGTTGATTTTCTCAATAAACGCCTTATTCCGAAATAAATAAAAGGAAAAAATCGCGGTTTTTTCCTCCCGCAAAAATAGTTTATTTTTAGTCGTGGGCGAAAAAACAAACAACGCGTTATAACAGCAGTATGGAAGAAGTATTGGGGAAATTTTCATTGTGACGGCTGGACACATTGAAATTTGCGTTTACATTCTGAATCGCTTAGATGTGATATGTAGATGACTGATAAAGTGAAAAAAATGTTTTTCGAGTGATTGAAAAAAGTCTTTAAGAGCCGGTAAATATGGGGGAAATCTATATTAGAGTGAAACTAGTTTTTAGTAATGAATAATTCACAGCTTACAAACAGCTATATGCAGAACTAAAGTAATGAAAAACAACTTATTTTGACCCCCTGACTGGTCCTCAATCGTTTCCATGGAGATAAGAAAAGCTCCAAAATCAAGAACATCAGACAACTACGATTGTTTATTATGCTTTAAAGAAGGGTGTCACAGGTGACTCAACATGGCTACCAATTACACTAGTACTCCCTTTAAGAACTAAAACCACCTGGTGAACGTTATCACCAAATGAATGGTCAATTTTTTCCCCCACTTTCTCAGTAATGTAAACTATTGTATTCCCTAAGGAGGACGACAAACTATTTTAAGAAAGATAAGATCAGATGAGACTTACCGCTTGAAGCCATTCCATTGGTTACTTCTATGGACTTGTACCCATGCCCCGTTGTTCCATCGTGTAAGGTCAGGATGGTGAATTTTATCGTTTTTGTGAGGCGCTCACTGAATGTAAAGCTTTCTGACTTGGCCTGTGAGGCTGCGTTTCTTGTTAAATTTATCTGGTTAAAGTTCAAAAATCAGAAAATCAGCCGAGGATTTATGGATTGCTTTCTATGATAGTTGTATCTTGTGCATCATCATCATCATCATCATCATCACCACCATCGTCATCATCACTCTCACCACTACCATCAGGGTCATTTTCATCACTATACATCATCATCACATTATCCATTAGCTCTAAATGTCAGTGGGCAAACGCCAAAAAACGTAAAGAATAAAGCGTATTTTGGAAGCGGAATCCAGCGGTATAGGTATTTTAAAAAGTGACTTATTTTGGAGCGATGCTACATTTTTCATGCATTTTCATTATTTCAAAGCGTAACAAGGCCGAGATTAACAAATTGGTGGAAAAAATCAAAACCCTTATATATTAATTGTATATTTGTGGTGATTTGTACGAGAAATTCTAGAACTTCACTCATTCCTTTTGGGTTGGAGTTTAGCTAGAAGTCTTAAAGATATTTTTTATAGACATGAATGAGATTCTAGAAACTAGAGCAGATTTCGTATGACTGTGAAAAGGTCGCGGCACGGTCAGTGCCGTAAACGTGCCTTGCCGTAAACGTGCCTTGCCGTAAACGTGCTTTGCCGTAAACGTGCCTTGCCGCGACCGTGATGTTTTCTAGAACTTTGCCGTGCCTTGCCGTGCCTTGACCGTGTCACGGCCGTGTTCGTGCCGCGACCTTTTCACAGTCATACGAAATCTGCTCTAAGGCATTCGTAAACATGATAAGAAACTTCATCCGGGAACCTATAGTGAGATATTTTCCATATTCTCACTAATAAAGATATCGATGACGTCATTTCCGTCTTTGTGAGCTCAGTTTTGCAAAGCTTCCAAACAAGCCGTTTGAAAAATGACGAGCGAGAAAGTCTTTGAATAAGACAAAAAAAAAAAAAAAAAACACCACCAACAACAACAACAACAAAACAAACAAACAAACAAACAAAAAAACGTTCAAAAGTCAAGGATATGAAAGAGAAAACTTTCTATGATGTAAAGACATGCAATTAGTAGCATCTAAGTTAAGAAAGGAGAGGAAAATCAAGTAGAATCAGCTAAAAAGTGGAGCCGAGTAGCGGTAAGTTTTGCAGAGTGTTGCTGTGATTATCGACAGCAAAGAAAGATTTTCTGTGTCTCGCTCGTGAAATATCGTTTTTACCACTCGAAGATAAACTTCATATCTTCGCCACGCCAAGTGATAATATCCTCTACAATTTATTCGTCATTTGATAGCCAAGATATAGATGAAATGATCCAAATTGAGGTACTTACATATTCTATATCGCTCACATCATCAAAAGAGATCTGGATCTGCTCGATTTGAGTCAATGCTCCTTGAAGCTGAGTGATCTTTACAGTATTTACAAGGTACTTGTGAGCGAACGTTATCGTTAATGAAGAGCTCACCGAGTTGTCTGGTGAATTGACTTTATATTCCGTAGCTGTATCGTCATCTAAAGCTTTGCTACACCGAAAACTGGAGTCTTCCGATGTAGCTGTACACGTAGCCCCTTGTTTATCACTAGCTACGTTGATGAAAGGACGCTTGAGATTTTCTGAAACGAAAACGAAAAAGAACATTCAACAATAAGCTTAAATACATGTACAATGTTTCCGGCATCTCGGGGGAACTTCTTGCAGCTCAGCAGCTTATGTAAAACCAAACTTTCTTCGTTTGAAATGCTCGTTGGCTTAAGGAGTTTTCATTTAAGGCGTCTAAGCCTCCACAGTACAAAGTTTTTCTTGCTGTAAAAGCGACTTGAAGAAATCAAACATGGCGGCTCTGAAGAGATCTTTTTCCCGCCATTTTCGTCGTTACGTCACATTCTCTACCCGTTCTGAAGTGACAGCTTGCCTACTTAGGGTCACGCATGGGTGGTGTGTGCGTTAATGAGCTGCCTCTCACTGCTGTGGGCTCGGATTCGATCCTTTGACTTGCTACTGCTATCACATGTGAGTAGAGTTGTTTGTTGGTTCTCTCCTGTGCCTCGAGAGGGTTTCCCTTTCTCCGCAAAATTTAACTTCTGAATTCAGGGGCGGATACAGGGGGGTTGGATTGGGTGGATTTCCACCCCCCCCCCCCTCTTTACAGTCAAAAGTATGAATATTTTAAATGCAATAAAACAACAGATCTGATTGCATCTCGTAACTAATTTTAAAATGTTAAGAGTCAACTCAGTTTTGCACATTTTAGACGTCTTGAAAGCCTATTCTGAACTCCGATGGAGAATAGATACCTTGAAGGAGCTTTGAACAAGATGATCCAACCCCCTTTGGAAAATCCTGGATCCGCTCCTGGAATTCCAATTCCAATTCCAACCTTGGGCATCCTAGCTCTGTTTTGATAGACCCACGTTGTTTCCTAACAACAAAAGCTGCGTAGATTTTTTTCACACGTGCTGTGGATACTTGTTTGTTTTGGAAAGCATTGCATTTACGGGTATGACGAAATAACTTTATGATGAATTCATAATAGTGATGATAATGCCATATATACCTGAATTGATCAGAAAATATTTTTCGGCGCAAAAAATAGTTGCGGGTGGAATAGTCCTTTTTACAATTCGCTGCCATCTAGAAGAAAGTGCACGAGAGCGAGGCTGTAGTTGACCCGCTCGACGTTGATAATAAAAAGAGGAGAAAAAATTGGAACATTATAAAAATAATTTCGATACCTTTAAGAAACGTTCAGTATGCCATTCAACTTTAGGGATAAGAAAATACTCCAGTTTCGAGTTCTCTGTTGCTCAGTGTTAGCCTTATTTTAGTGTTAAAATGTTCACAAATAGCAACGGTGAAGTAAAGAATGCACAACTTCAACAATACAAACACTTTGAAATTCCACAGACCTTCACTGAGGCATGTGAATATTCTACACAAAAACGAAGCTAACATAGAGCAACAGAGAACTCGAAACTGGAGTATTCTTACTTCAGGACTCACAAGAATTAAAAGTAAGCGATTTGAACGAAATTTTGTGCTAATAATCCAAGTGTTTTTACAGAGTTGATGCAAAGGAAAAAACACTAAGGATTGACACGTGACCCGTAACTAGGAAGACAACGAATAAGGTCTATTAAACTTAACCGTTACAAATAGTGATTACAAAATTCTTTCATAAACCAGGAACGTGCATAAACAAAATGGTTAAGTAAGAAAAAAGAAAAAGTAATTCAAAAGTTTGAGAAAGACTTAACATTTCTGGAACAAATTAAGACAAACAGTAATGTTATAAATTGGCGGCGGCCCGAACTGCGTTTGTTTGCGACAAAGTCGGACTCGTGCTGTTTATATCTTCGTCTATAATTACGCTGAGTTCGTAAGGTATTGTTTACTCGATTCAATATTTTCCCTGCGTATAAAGAAAATATCCGACAAAAAGATGTCAGTTTGGTTGATTTAACGAACGTAAAATCAAAGTGATAACTGACTGAAAACCAATCAAAAGGCACTGACGAATTTAATCACTCATGGATAGCATCATTATAGCCATCTGAGTCATCTGTTGATGCCTGTTTTTAGTAACGGTTTATATTCCGACAACCTAGTATTATAACTTTATGTACCTACGTCAGCTGAATTATATAGTCCAACTTTTATCAACAAACATTATTCTTCTATCTAAAGATAATCAGCGGTAACAAAAAAGGTGCAAAGAAAATGTCTTTATACCAATCTACCTTTCGTCAGGTCTTGTTTCAGTGACTAATTTATGACAACACTTGGAAGCTTTCTTGTGAAAGAGTTTAGTTTAGTATATTTTTAAGAGCGCAAAGCCGATTTAAAGATTTGATATTGATATATTTAACTGACTTTCTCATACAGAGTTACATTTTTGCTTTCTTTGGTTTGATACATGTTCTGCCTCTCTTCTGCTGCTTTTTCTTCTTCGTCGTGTTCTTCATAATCGACTTCTTCTTCTTCACCATCTTTATCTTCTTTGTCTTCTTCTTCATCTTC
>JAADYU020024118.1:0-10461 GCA_011763375.2 Heteractis magnifica
ATTATACAAATATTAAAATCCAGGTACACATATTATACAAATATTAAAATCCAGGTACACATATTATACAAATATTAAAATCCAGGTACACATATTATACAAATATTAAAATCCAGGTACACATATTAAACAAATAACATATTCTAAACATTAATGGAAATTGTTGGTTTGATACTAAATCACAGGTGGACATACGTTGTAAGGGATCGGTCAGCGACATTCCAAATCTTGCAGGTGCGGTCAGCAGAGGCAGTGAGCAGATGATTACCATCTGGGCTGAAGGATATCTTGAAGAATTGTAAAACATTATTGCCCAGGTTAATACTCATAACTCTTGCACAGAGAGTGGATATTAATATCGTATGAGTGGGGATCACTAATTAAAAGCAAATTGTTGTGTATTTTACTTGTAGCCTACTTTACTGTAACCATAGCATTATGAATTGTGATTGGATGATTTTCAATGTTCTTTAACTAAAGAAAATGGAAAACCACTACAGTATGTCATGTCATGTATTTCAGATTGCCAAACTTAATTTGTACGTGCTTTGAGTCAGTACTGTATCCTCCCACTTATATAAAAAAATCAAATCTAATTATCAACATTTAAAGTTCATCTTAAACATTCATTCATTCCTAAAAATACCAAGAAACAATACGAAATTTCAGATTTGAATTATACTGTTCATGTTATTAATAGTAATTTTGTTTAGGTTTTATTTACCCCATATACACCTCCAGCATGAGCCTTTTCATTTGATGTATCTTTACCAAACTCGTCCACCATTTTTCCTTCCTTCCCATCGTATGTGACCAACTAAGAAAAATATTTAATATCATTAGTGCCTTGGATTGGAATCTGGTCACACGTATCACTGTATGGATAGTTGTCTAACTTAATACACATTGAAAGGTCAGGTGCTACTTCAAGGGAGGTATGGTTCTAGTTGAACAAAACAGTTAATAGTGTTTTCATAAAATTCCTTTTCTTCATAAATGTAGCTTACCTTTCCATCAGCTCCACCTGAGACAAAAATACTACCATCAGGGGAGTATTTCACACAATTGACAAAATTGGTATGTTCCTGTTTTGTTGGAAATATATCATAAGGTAAATTAGTAAAACATACAGTTATTGATATGATCATACAACGGCAATGGCAATGGATGAGCACCAGAGCATCATACTTTCTTCAACCATTTACACCGTTATCACTAGTTTAAGATTCCAATATCTCATGAACCACCTAGAGTGGTTGCTTGTGATTCACTTTGCCAACCCCCACCATACCCTAAAGGGGGCTTTCATTTGTTGTGGTGTGTGTGTGTATGTGTGGGATGGGGGGGTGGGGGTCTGGCAAAATTTAGAGGGGTTATGTTATCTTGAGAAGTCTTGTAGTGGGGTTATTATATTTTCAGAGGTGTGAGGCTGAAAGTATGACTGAAGTTGTTACAGGGGGTGTAATGAAATTTTTACTCTCCACAGAGGGGTGGGGTATGAAATGTTTGGGAGCCAAGGCTTAAAATTTTGTCAATCCCCCTCACCATACACTAATAAATAAAATCAAGGCCTCTAACTTTACTCACTGAGTTAGTGTGCTTGTACTTGAATGGTGGTCCTTCGTAAAAGTTAACTGCAAAATCCTCACTAGCTGTGCAGATACGGAACGGTCTTGTTGACTTGTAATCAACAGCATTAATGGCTTTTGCATGTTGATCACAGTTACCCACACTAGATCCACTGTCCCACAAGAACACATTGGCATACCTGAAATACAAACACATTAAGAATACATAAGTGCATATTCCAAAACTTTTTTTAATCCTTTTGAGGCCAAGCCCAGTGGGATAGAAGTAACATTAGCAGGGGTGGGGAGGGAATGGGGTGCAAGGGGAGTGGTGCAATTTTTTATATACCTCGAAATGGGAGCGGATATCAAAGTGTTGGAAATGAGGACTCAACTCGAATTGAGAAACTACTTAATACATTTAAACATGGTTATATTATACATCATGCATTATATGTCAGTTCCTAATGAAATAAATAAAAACAAAGCTATTGAAATACTGCAGTGCACTAACAAAACTAGAAACGAATAAATGAGTAACAAGAAAACAAAAATAATTACAAATACATTTGCTTAGTTTGCTTAGCTAGAGAACCAAAAGCTCTCTAAAATCCATCATATAGGACCTTGTTCCTACAGACTTTGAGTTGCAACTAACAAAAACTAGACTTAGCAAAAGTACTAAAGGATGAATACATTTAACACTGCACGAAAGCATGAAACTATTCTAAACAATATACTTATAACAAACAAATAATGACAATAGAAAATAATAATTGCTTTAGACATAACGCAAAATTTTGCAAGTGTTTTGGGTTGGGCACACACATTTTGGTATTCATTGAGGAGAGAGTCCTCATTATTTCTTTTATGGGAAAAAAATCAAATATGCATTCCTCCCCCACTAATTAATGATTAGTCCCTTAAGGGAGGGTAGACCATATTTCATGCCAGGGTCCCACCCCACCCTTCCTTCCCAATTGACACCTGTATGCATAAACTTTCCACCTTGAAAGTGGAGAGCAAAGCACACATGTAGTTAAACTAGTGGTCTCAATGGCTCATAATTAAGACTTGGCAGAGAAATGTATATGTGTTACTGTTATGTTACTGCAGCCACCATTCAACGTATAGAGGATATTAATTACATGGGCATGCAGAGATACAGATTTTATCTTTGAGTGTTAAGTGTTGCTGACATCTCTCAAGAGTGAGCATAGTGAACAAGTGAGACATACATACCTCTTATTAACTGAGCGTGAGGTGCATACTGTAAATTATGGACCAAGTTTTTTCCCACATCCTTATGGCCCAAGCACGTAGTGTGCACCATAAAATAGTGGGAAAAAACAAGGTTCCATAACTTATGTAGTTTATAATCTGGCAAGACAAAGGCAAAAATAGGTTGGTGGTCCATACTGTAAGTTATGGACCACACACTGGCCAATGAGAGCACGTGATATTACCTTGCCATGTAATAATGAAAGATGTCCAACATGAGAAGATAAAATTTATATAATCTCCAAGCAGCCATGTAATGTTCTACAGGTTTATTTTATAAACATTGATGAAATATCCAGGATCTTGGAAGAATTTTGAGGCTATTTGTGATTGGTTGATATAAGGGTAGTCATGGCAACAGTGATATCCTTACATGTAGGAAGTTTTAGACACAAGGGAAAATTCCTGATATTTCATTGATATGTATTATAATAAATTAAAATAATTTGTAAATTACAATAATATCAAGAGTCCTACTTTTCATTTCCATCTCCAACAGTGACAATCCTTTTACTATCAGGTGACCAAGCAATGTCTTTGATTGCCCTTGAAAGAGGCTGGTATTCATACTTTAAGAGATGTTCCTTTTGAGTGGTGTCCCAGATACGAAGCTTGCCAGAAACATCTGAAATTGTTGCAAAATGCTCTGTCAGGGAATTTCCATGCTTTAAAGATCTCAAAAGTCAAGTGTCAAAACATTTTCATGTCACTGATAAGGCTACTTCAAAAAGCCTTTTTAAGTAAAGGGGGGTTGGCTGGTAATAGTAGTTATTCAAGTGGACCACCCGCCTCTTGTGCCAGTGTTTAAGGGGCAGACCACATCAACACTAAGAATGGATAACCACCCTTAACTAGTGCTCATTTTCTCTTTACCCACTCTTACTTACTGGCTGAATAATTGTGACCCACCCTGTTTTTACAAGCCCATTACCTCCTTTACTTTATGACTAGTTCCTTACCGCCAGATGCAATATAAAATCCACTGGGGGCATATACAGCTACAGTAGTATCCTTTGCATGTTCGGTGTACACGTCACAGGAGGTAGGGGTCTAGACAAAACAGAAATATATATATCATATTACAAATTTTGAAATTTTACACAAGTCTTGATTAGTTGTCAGAGGCCATGCATATAATATTAGCAAATACTACGGTGTCAAGCATACCTTACTCTAGATAAAAACACTTCTAACTTCTAACTATTTAATACCATGAGTATGGAACTGTCAGAGTTTGACAGCCTGTCCTAATTTGGAGGCACAACATTCTCTACTGACTTCTTAATGAATGTAAGCTGTGTAGCTGCCAATAGCAACCTAAATGCAGCTTGTAAAATTCACCATTGATAGTAGTTGAAAATTGTTTCTGCAAAGCCTCTCAGGGAAAACTAATTAAATGTACAGTAATCTACAAAATTAATTAATTAATCAATGAAGAGCTAGCTTGAATGTTATTATAGTCTCCCTGCAAGACCAAAACAGCTACTGTATATTGTCAACCACAGCTGCAACAACATGCAGTTTTCTTATTGACCACAAAATAATAAAATAGATAAACAATTAGATATTGAAAACATTTAATGAAATAATAATAGATTCAGATGGTAAAAAGCATATACCATATTTGGCTAAATGTATGACAGTATAGAAGATTTCTTTTTAAACATGAATTGATGGATAATATTATGTTCCCTAAACATTTTGAATTACAGTAAGTCTTAAGTTTATTTCTTCCGGTAGCCTACGACCTTGATGGTATACTGTATTGTGAACTGAGATTCAAACTTGGAATCTCAAAAACATAATAAGCTTCACGATAAAAATTAAGAGTAAAACTCAACAAAGAATCCCACTCTCTGGATAGGTCGGACAACTAAAGTAAGCCTAGGATGATGACAGAATACTTAATATTTCATAAATAGTAATTATAGAGAGTTTTCTTCAAGTATTAAAAGCTCCTGTTATTTCCGCAGTGATCCCAAAGCATGATGGTGCACCAACCTCAATATCTCGTATAAATACGCTCTTCCCGTTCGTGTAGAGAAAGTTTTTTCCCTTGGGATCGCCCTTGAGGACAGTCGGAATACCTCGTTTAACTCTTGGTAGAGAAGCAAAAACAGCTTCTGTAAAATGGAGAACAAAAACTATGAAGTCATCTCACTGCAGTAACATTTCACTTTCAGGAGCAAACTGTCACGCAACAACGCGTCAAAATCAATGAATTTTGCAAAATCCTTAGCTGTGATCGGAGAAAATGCATTCAGGATTACGAGAAAAGGTTATAAGGAACACATTAAAGTGAAGATCAGGGACTTACTCTCTTCAAAAGACATATTTTGCAGCTTTCAAGTGTAGAGTGTACGCTAGCTTGACCGGCTCTACTCCTCCCTATATATACCCAAGGGACACTGCGCACCCTACATGACCAAATATGGTATAGGACTAAAAATGAGATAATGAGAAACGAATTTTGAACAAATGCTTGTTTTTTACCTCCTTGTTATTTATAGAACTTAAACAAAATCTTACCTCAGCTTAGCTATCTGTACATTACGTTCATTTATTTCGGAAAATTCCTTTTATGGTTGACAACGATGGGAAGGAAAGGAATAGCTGAAACGTGCATGGCGAAAAACCGTTTTTCTCATCGTTGATCAGTTACTAGTAAGATGGACAGTAAGAAGATCTTCGCAATGTATTGGAAAGTAGTGCGGTGCGATTTCTGCGAATACGAGTGCACAGGAATTGCACTGACCTCTGATTGGAAGACTGGTGCGATTCCAATAAATACGACCTTATTCGCTTGGGCGTTATGTTTTCCCAACACAAATCTCTTGGGAATAAGATTCTTTGTTTGAGGTATATCCATATTAATGTATCTTCTCAAGCATTACCATTAAACAAAGGAAAAAGTCCCAAAGGAATGACACGTGACCTGTAATGGGAAAACAAATACGCCCAATCACCTGTGAAACTAGTAAAACTAATAAAAACTAAAACTAGTAAAACTAGTGTGTTGCGATTCCTGGGTCTCATACCACTACACAGAAATTGCACCGCCTGGTCTTTGAAACAGTGGTGCGATTCCTGGAAATTAAATCCATGGTTTTGCCTTGTCCTCTTTTTCCCTTTTTCTTTCTTTCTTTCTTTCTTTCTTTCTTTCTTTCTTTTTTTTTTTCCTTTTTCCTTTTTGCAAAGTGGTGCCCGACTACCGCGGGCTTCCTGTGGATCCCATGGGTGTACCCACTGTCCATACCAACAACAGGCTCATCCTGTTACATGTGAGGTGAAAATTTTTTGATGTTTACTCAGTTTTCTGAAATTTTTGGCCTAAAATCTCTTAATTTCCTCTGAACATTTCAAAAAGGAGCCTATAAACGATATCAATATGGAATAAGCCATGGTTATGAACAATTTTTTGCAGCTGGGCCGAGCAAACTTTGCTCAAAGTAGCAGAACAAGTTTAGCATTGTCAGTCATTTGGCTTCAAGTGAATCGTTCACGTAAGTCAAAATGTTTGCTTTTATTACTTTAAAAAAAATTCTAAATAGCTAATCATTGTTGTGCTGTTCTAGATTTCAGACGATTCGCTTATACTTACTCAAGGTGAGCTGGTTGTTATTCATGTTTAATGGTTTCTTTGTATTTTTCTTTTTTTGTGTGTGTTATGATACATTATTAAGACTTGTAAGATTATTATCTCTTGCATAAGCTTAAATGAATGCCGTTTCCAAAAATATTTATGACATAAACGTCTTGACATGTTGGCTATCTGTTTTTGAAATTTCAAATACCATTTCTGAAAAGGTGGCATAGGTAGCGTAGCGGTAAACACTCTAAAAGTGATTATCTTAAATTAAGTGAATTTCTTGATTCAATGTCCCCAGTGTGATAGTAAGTATGATATTATGAATTTAAGTTCTTAATTCACATTTTGAGAGAGATATCTTAAATCAAGCGATTCCATGCTTCCCTGAGGACATTGAAACAAGAAATTCACTTAATTTAAGAAAAATCACTTTTAGAGTGTAAAACGTTTGCCTCTCACCAGTGTGAGTCCAACGGCTCCTCCTTCGTGTACCAGAAACTATTGTATTCTTGGTTAGGGTCTTTGTTTTGCAGGGTATTGTTTAGCTTCCATTCTATTGTTTTCAGCTTTTGTTTCTATTGAATTTCTTAATCCGTGCTCCGGTACACGAAGGAGGAGCCGAGTCCAATGGGTCGGGTCACTGGTTCGAGCCCTGGCTACAAATGCAGAGTTTGTTAGATGCGTTTTAAATAATGTTCTATTATTATGAGCAACAGTTATACAGGCTGAAATATCATTGCTTTGTAGCGATATAGGCTTGTTTAGGAATTTATTTTCTCTCATTTTTGCCATAAATGTAATGAGTTATGTTCTTTCCCTTATAGGAGTTTAGCTGTTGTTTCTTCAAATAGGAAGGAACACAAAGAATACCAGCATCACGAATATAAAGGCCTGAGGTGTAAAACAAAACAGTTTGAAAATAACTGGTTGTATTGTGGATCGTTTTTTAGTCCATTTAAAGATGACCTACAGTTAGATTCACATATCCATAGAATACAGCTCTGGGACTGGCACGAAAGGGACACCTTGTGTCATACTCTACAAAACCTGCAAAGCCCACATGTATCAAGTGACTTCCTGCAAAGAAATTTAGTTCCAAATAGTTTGAATTTAAATCAATTCAATAAAGTGCAAGGGTTGAATAATTTATCAATTTATTTAAATATATCAACAAGACCAGCCATTTCTCTTTGTCCCTTTGGTGTCAGAACATTTACAACAAGTTCTTTTCTCTGTGACCAAATAAAAGTTCCCAAAACAGCTGAGGTTCTTCGTGCAGAAGAAAAATCCAGAGTAGAAGAGGCAGTTGAAGCAATCAAAGAAAAGAAACAGTTAGTCAAAGATAAGGCCTTTCAGTATGGTTGTAGTCCAGAGGATTTAGTACCCAAAGCTGAGCCTGTCATCAAAAAGTCTCTATGGGAAAAAGTGAAGCATGAAGCTAAGCACTATTATAATGGTTTCAAGCTACTGTACTTTGAAACTAAGATTGCTGTTAAGCTACTGTGGCAAGTTTTAAATGGGAAGTCACTGACAAGACGGCAGCGAAGACAGGTGAGCATTGTGACACAGTAATCATTTAGTAGAGACAACTACTGCAGTATATGCGTAAAATGGATATTATAAATAAATGCTGAACACCATGTAAAAAATATGGTATATTTCCCTGGACGTAGATTGTTAGAACAGATTTCATATGACTATGAAAAGCTCCCAGCACAGTTGGTGACACAAGCATGCCTTGTCATGATCATGGTGCTTTGTAGAATTTTGATATGCCTTGCTGTGCCACGACTGTGATTGTGCCTCTACAGCTGTAGCTTTTCACAGTAACATGAAAGCTGCTCTATCACTGCCTTACCTCTTGAAAGCTCCATAAAGAAAGTCATCAGAAAAGGAAGGATAGCAAATACACCTCGTAAAGGGCTTGAATGTTTGACTTATTAGTTGTTTGTATTACATTGTCTAAAATATAATTTTCTATTTCAGTTTTTGCGCACAGTTGCAGATCTTTTTCGATTAGTACCTTTCCTTGTATTCCTGGTTATTCCATTCATGGAGTTCTTGCTACCGGTAGTGATCAAGATGTTTCCTAATCTGTTACCCAGCACCTTTGAGGACAAATCAAAGAGAGTAAGTCAAATTGACACATACATTGTTCTGCTACTAAAGTCTCCTTTCTTTAACTTGGCTAAAAAACTAAAATATACATTCCTTCTTTTTATAATTGACAAAAATGCACTGCTTTCTTATAACCCATAAAGCTGGCTTTGGCTCATTTGCATCAGACATTTGAAGGACACTTTGCATGAACGCAATACTTTTCATGTGCAGTGAAGGGTAACAAGCTATTGTATTTATGCAACTAAAGTGTCCCTCAGTGTCGGGAACAAGAAACCAGTGAATACATGTATGGTCTTAATAACTAAGAAATGCAGCCACTGAGGAAATAACCAATGTTATGTTGTTTTGTCTGTCAGGAAGAGACTCAACGCAAACAACTTAAAGTCAAAATTGAAATGGCAAAGTTTCTCCAGGACACAGTTGAGGAGATGGCTGTCACTGCCAAACAGATGAAATCACAAAAGGCTGTTGTGGAGTTTGCTAATTTCTTTGAAAAGGTGCATCTTCTATAGACTAAAATAAAATTTCATTGGCATTACTATTTTTTTCATTGATCATAAACCTTTGTTTCATCTTGTCTAGGAATGTACATACCCTGTATAAATATCCAAGCCATTTTATTCCTGGGTATCCAATCAACATTTTATTCTGCAACCCTAGTATTTTCAAGTAGGGTTGAGTCTGTGTCTATCAGTACAGCAGTGGCAAGGATGCTCAGTTGATGTATTCTCATCAGACCCTAATGTCACTTCTCTCTTAGAAATTCTAATCACTCTGTATTTTTCTAAAAAATAAACTACCATTTATTTATCAAGAAAGTCTACTGTCTATACCATTGTGTTGTAGATACGAACCAAGGGAGAGCAGCCCTGTAATGAAGACATCATTCGATTCTCCAAACTTTTTGAAGATGAGATAACACTAGACAACATGAGCAGAGGACAGCTTAAAGCCATCAATAGGTTGCTGTTACTCCAGACCATTGGTACAGATAACTACTTGAGATTCCAGCTGCGTATGAAACTAAGACAGCTTAGAATGGATGACCTTGTAAGTGACTTTTTTGGAATCAATTTGATGGATTTGTCAAAAATTCTAAATGATAATTCTTGCTATTACCAACTTTATCATCTCCTCTCCTCCTCTCCTTTTTATTCTTGGTTGACAATAAGGCTGCATATTCTTGTGAATAATTCTAGCTGCTGTTAATCCCTCCATACTCTGTATACTGCATATTCAAGTTTAGAGTCTGAGGTCTCAGACCAGCCCCATTCTCTGTGTATCCTAAGAATCCTAAAAACTTGAAAACTCCAAGTCTTGAAAGATCTACCACATTTGTTAACTCTGTGTCTGGTATTTGGCTTAATTTGTCAATCATGGTTTTGGGGGCCATAAGTTTAACACATAGAGCAGATTTCTTAGGACTGTGAAAAAGTTGCGGCACTAACAGGGTGCAGACATGGTCAAGGCGCTGCAAGGAACTTCAAAATTCTAGAAAACATCACGGTCGTGGCAAGGCAAGCTTATGGCACTGACCGTGCTGCAACTTTTTCACAGTCATACAAAATCTGCTCTAACGATCAGTGTCATTGATGGTAACATTATCTACAACCTGGGATATGCAATTGATGGTATTCTTTGGGTCAATCACAGTCATAAGAAGTCTACTTTAGTTAGCCACAAATTTTAAATTGTAATGTAATTTGCTTTTTTTTTTAGATGATCAAGAAAGAAGGTGTTGATGCATTAACAGTCCAGGAACTGCAATCAGCCTGTCAAGCTAGAGGCATGAGAGCTATTGGTGTACCTGAAGCAAGACTACGTTCACAACTCAAACAGGTTAGAAGTTTGTATGGTACAGTATCACAGGGCAGACAGAGGGAGAGGGGCTAGTGTGGCTAT
>JAADYU020024229.1:0-10457 GCA_011763375.2 Heteractis magnifica
AATATATTGGAACATCAAAATAAAAGCAATTGAAAGCTAAACAATTCGCAAGAAGAGCACTAATTTTTCAGCTTATGGTGCGTTTACTGGCATGGCTCTTTGCATGTGGTAGGCCACTCTAAGCCAACCACACGTAACCCTTTAAGGTAAACAGAAGTCTCATTTGGTTACCATGACAACAAATCCAAAAATAGAGGAGGGGTATAAGAGACTGTGACACGGAACCCACTGGAGGGACTGGGTTTAATCTCAGTCAGTGACTGGGTCTAGTTGCAGAGCTAGTGACTCTCCTATTGGCAGGTTAGGCTCTTTATCTTTGATCTTAGAAAGGGTCACAGGATCTAGTTTATAGAGGTTTTAGAGTATCCAGACTGGTCGCCGGAATAGTAAATTATAGATATATGATATGAATTATCTAGTAATACCTATAAGTTTATCTAATCAGGATAGTAAAGGACAGATCCAATAGTGTATATAGCAGTACATAGGTGTATATCTAATCAGGATAGTAAAGGACAGATCCAATAGTGTATATAGCAGTACATACGTGCACTGTCTGAGAGAGGTAATGCTGGTGTGGATCCAGAACAAACGCATTTATAAAGCCTTAAATTTGTAACTGAATTGATCCATGAGCTAAGAATGCTTGCTTGGGCATTATTGGTTGAACACGTGGCTCCAAGGATGCGTTTATCCTGAAAATATAAAGGACATTAATTCTTTTACTTAATACTCAGTGTTCTCTGTGAATAGCGCTGACGACCAAACATTCGATTTATATTAATCCGTATACACACCAAATTCAAAATAATTTAGGTGCATGTGTTTGAGAAAACCAAAGTGGAGAAAATCAGTTTACGAAAACTCAAAAGCCTACCTTGGGCTCTGGTATGACAACTTCAGCTTTTGCGTTGCTTCCAGGAATAGCTCCAATCCCTTTCACCATAACGTACACACAGGCTGTAAGATTTCCTGACCCTGTTTCACCAGGAGTACCTTGACTACCATTATGACCTGGCTGGCCTCGAGGGCCTTGAAGGCCCTGTTGTCCCCTGGCACCTTTAGGCCCCTGTGTACCGTTAATACCTGGGGGTCCTCTTGGTCCCATCGGGCCTTGTGGTCCTTGTGGTCCTTGTGGTCCCATGGGTCCTTGAGGCCCCGTTCCTCCAGATACTGACTGATTACGGATTACAAGAGACAACTAAAAGGAAGATAAATCACATATAACTAACCATATCACGATGGCTTTCTACTTTATCTATTAATTTGTCCACACCTTTGTTTGGAGTTGAAGTATTGTTAAACTTTGTTGTTGAATTTTGTCCTCTAAAAATTTCCATTTGGCCTTCATTTCTTTGATTTGACTGACAGCTGCTTCCAGAGACGTTGAGATTTGAGAATGCTCTTCTGGTTTTATCTTCAAATGAACCCGTACAGAAAGATATTTCATGAGCCAAGCCATGTAATGTAACAAACAATTTCTCTACAACTCAGCCCAATAAACATGCTCGATTATTGCAGTATTGGTCAAACTAGTTCATGTTGCTTACCATGACGGTTCGTAGTTCTGTCACGTTTTTAGTCATCTCCTCTACAGTTTTACGCAGTTCAGGAGTCATTCGCCTCATTTCAGCTGTAGCTGTAAACCATAAGAGTGAGATAAATGGCTTGTGTGCATTTCGATTCTTTAGCAAACATCTTTGAGTATTACACTTGTGCACAGTTGTGTGCTTGTGTGTACAAAGATACTGTGCGCATGTATAGACAACTTTATTAAACCTTAAAACGCAAGCTATTATTTACGGGGGCGGTGGAAGGGCTTATACAGACACGCCCACAAATCTGTCACGGTGACAGATTTGTGGGCGTGTATGTATAAGCCCCTCCACCGCCCCCGCCTGCGTTTTAAGGTTTGATAAGGTCACGTTTTTCTTAACTTCGTTTGTAATTCATCTTTATAATTCCAAACGACAGATCTACTGATAAAGATTTAAAGTAAACCATATTGACTGGGAGATACTTTATTTTCTGATCGCATCAACTAGTAGTAGACGTTAAATAAAGTCAATGAGGTTAAAAGAGTTTGATTTTGTGTGTGTGTGGTGTTACTAACAAAAATATAAAATCTTAATTTAAACGTCTTAAAAAATATTTAAGGTTAGCAAAATCCTCCGGTAACGTAGTGTTTACTAGTATCCTGATACCAACCTTTTCTGTCGGTTTTCTGGCATCCACTTGGGATAATGACTCCTTTGATCATAAGTACATTGATGAACACTGATGCAAGAGCCAGAATCACGATAAATACCCCAAACATGACTGATGACGAATAACATCTCTTGGTAGAAGGTTTGCTTTGCTGCCGATCCCGTAAGAGGTCACCTTCAATTGGCTTCTCTGTAGAAGGATTGGAGTTGTTGTTGTTAATGTGAGCATCACACAAAACACTATTTCCCCTCTCTGGCTTCGTCCCTTCTTTGTTTTGATTCAAATCGTGTAGATAAAGCTCTAAGGCGCTCAAATTGTCTTCCTCTATGTCATAGAGGTCTAGCTTTTTATTCTTTGTGGTCCTGTCATCATGTGTTACAAAGGATTGCTGTAAGAAATCAGGACTTCTGGCCATCTTGCTCCTGCACGGTTCTTCTTTTGATTTCGTTCGATACTCTTGATCATGGGGATTAATCTTCCTATGAGACATGTTACTATCCGGGTCCTGGATTTTGTCAGTCTTCCAGGCTCAATGACCGAGTTTCTTCAACAAGAATCGACATGTTTCGTGTCTTAGTGCTTTTATAGTTTTGTTAGGTATCCATTCACACTCAGCGTGAACTTCTCGATGATCATTTGGAACTTACAGTTTTCAGGTAGGAAAGGTATTAATATTTCAACTGTGCAAAAGTGAAACTAGCGTAAAACGTCAGTGGTGTTGGTTTCTGGGCTCCGAAAGAATTGGGAGTAAGCACAAGCCTTGTGTTGAAGAAACCAAATGCAGGTAGCCTAAACATGAAGCAAATACAAAAGACTCTTGAACTCGTTCAGAAAAGGTCACAACTACAAGCTTAGCTGAATGTAATTGATGAAATAGAAAAAAGCTTTGCGGTTCTCGCGTGAAAGTTTAAAGCAACAGTGATGTTTCGACTGCAGCTGTGGCAGTCTTTATCCGAATGTAATCAAACTGAATGATACTAAAAATAATAGTTTCTCAATCACCACTACTATATTTTCTCACATGGGTAGGTTAGGTTTCTCTCAGTGGGATTATTGCCAATTAAGGAAATCCCACAATTATATCAGTAATAACACGAAAGATAGGTTGTGGTCGTCTACAGATCTTGCAACATGTAGCTCATCATTGAATCGTAATAGTGCTAATGAGTGCTTCCTTTTTCTAAACAAATTAGAAACCCAATGCTGATGTAATTGTTTAAACGTTTGTGTACGTAAACATTAGTGAAGGTCAAAGCCACGCTCGTTATCTGTAATACAACACCAGTCTATGAAGAAGACGAAGTCTCACTGCAATTCAACGTAAATTTTCTAAGTCCCTGCATGTGAGGTCTATGTGGCAAACTGCTAGCTGTGTGCTATGTGCTATGTGCTGTGATTAGAGAAAGATTATTGCTAAATAATAAGCTCCTGCAGATTCTAAAGGTGTGGACTATATAGTAATGTCAATCATCTATAATGATGGTTACGAAGAGCCTCTAGATCCCTCCCCACTTACCTCTGCTCTCTTGTCACTGCCTTGCCATTTTGAATGCTTTCCAATCAACCCAAAGTTTGGCTTTTTTATTTTATTCGATCCACAGTTGCTACTAGCATTGCATAACATAGGAATATTACTTTTGAAGACACAAACTGATTAGGTACTTTCAGTACTGATGGTGATTTTGAAGCATATGTTGCAGTGCGGATGTACAAAAATAAAGTTATGATGTTACGATACTACTTTTGATTCGGTGTTTTTTAAAATTGCGAATTTTCGTCGTACACCGAATATAGACGTATTGGCCTGGTTAGCTAACACGGCATGATTCACTTCCTTTCTCTCCACGTCTGCCCTTTCCAGCTGACTGAAGACAGAAGTACTCTCAACAAGTGAAACAAATACACTGTTTATTCTCTATTCTGTCAATAATACAACCACAATGTTTCTGAACAGTTAATAGTCTTTAACTAGAAACATTTCAAATGTCGTTGATCAGGCAAAATGCCACTAAAATTAAGTCATGGATTTGTACAACTTACTGTACTTTCGATAAAGGGGTACAAATGACTAAATTACAAATCTACAGAACATTTCAGCAGGTTCAATTATCGTCCTTTGTCAAAAGTTTCATACACAAGCCATTGTCGTATATTTGGTATGTAGTTCATGAATAGACATTCACAGCGTGAGCGTATGACCGTATTGTGCATGCGCACCAACTCTTCCCGTGACACAAATAGATAGACTATGGTTGGAGCATGCTCACTAACATTAGCAAAATGCTTCGTGAATACGAGATCACTTTGAGAGCATGCGCACTAAAGCCAATGAGCATGCGTAATGAATTTATCTGTGTGAGAGCATTGTTACGTAGGCATATATGAACCACATCACTACAGACTAAAATAATAATAAATATGCATAAATAATGATCATGATGGCTTAACTAATCGGCTCCTTTGCTTTGATCAAGAAAAGTACCTCTTTCTTCTATATTCTATTCTGGCCATTCCAGTTTTCATCTTGTTTCAAATTTACGAGCATTGTTCTTGTTCAGTAGCTAGTGTCAGGACTGCAGTATATGATAGTATAATGAATTATTTCAATGGGCACTCCCAGTAATTAAGGTAACAGTACATTTGCCCAGAGATCGATGTAGACTTGGATGATTGACCCTTGCACACACAGCGGAAAACTCGCTCACCGCTGGGTTTTGTGAACGAGCTAAAATTGTACTCCAGAGCAGCATTAGTTGAACACGTTGCTCCTACGATTCTCTTGTCCTGAAATTAGAATATAACAACGAGATCATTGTGGGAAAAAATAATTTGTTTGTTTGTTTGTTATTTTTTGTTGAGCTTCACTTACACTTGGTTCAGTCAACACTTTATCAGTTTCTGCCAAGTTGTTAGCTGTAACTGGTGTACTAGTGGCAATCTTAAACTGACATAAGCTAAAGTTCGCCCCACCAACGGCTGCTGCACTGCTAGGGCCAGGAGGACCTTGAAGTCCCTGTAATCCCTGGGGTCCTTGTGTTCCATTGTCTCCTTTTGGCCCTTCTGGTCCCTGGATCCCTGGAGGTCCTTGAGGTCCTGGGGGACCTTGAGAGCCGTTCAACCCTGTAGGACCTATCGGACCTTCTTGCTTACTGACATTTATTACCTTAAAAGAAAAAGAAACACTTCATATGCTATACTTCATTCAATTTGATACATGACTCTTAGGAATTTTATCAGGGATGCGCATGCGCATCAAACTAAGATTTCGAAATTTACTTCACTGAGCTTTCATCACAAAAACTCTGTTTTCACGCATTCGCTGCCAGTCATAATGGAAAATTTTAAATAAAAGCGAGCTAGGATATTGGAAAATAATGATATCGGGAAATTCAAATGTTGAACTGACTTTCAACGAGACCTTTAAAAACCTTTTATTTATCATTCTATTTTGATTTTCATATTTCTCGTTTTCTTTGTTCTACTACTGGCCTTACCTGTTCCGTGAGAGAAGCGTTGATTTGAATTAACCTTCTATCTAGTGTCTCGTCTGTAGTTTTAAGTTGGAACGTCGTGTTGTTTAACTACAAAAAATAATAGACTTTCCTCACTAGTATAACTATTATCAGTAGTCCTTGCTATTTCTATTCTAAGAAAGATATATTTCGTGAAAAAAGAAAACTATAAATATAACTAAAATTCAGTGTCTCGTAAGCGCAAGTGTTTTACCAGTGAACCATCAGGTTCAGTAAATTAGCATAACAATATCCGTGAGAACAATGCATCAGATAGACTAGATTATTTAGCCATTGAAATCAACGTGGATAGCAGATAGTGCAAGGGGGGCCGGCTTGTCTCTCCCCTTATGCCGTCGGGCTAGAACATTATCCTGTGATTCTGCACCGTAAGGACCCAAGGGCACTTAATCGCAAGTCAAGTCTGAGGAGTCCATACTGCGCCTCAGCTTCTACGGATGCTTCAGGGGCATGGCGGTACTTTTTTGGAATTTTAATTAGAAAACGTCTTTGCGAGGACGAGCTTCGAATCCTGGCAGGGTCGGGTTGTTGTTGTTGTTTTTAACCTTAGACCTCAAAAAGCTTAACAAAATTTTGTTCTCTTCTAAAGCTCATTGTTCATAATTACCCGATGCAGACCCTGATATTTACTGTGGTCTTTTACCTTGATGTTAAGATTGGTGATGTCATCAGTTGCTTGGATACAGCAACTCATTGCTGATGTGTCATTCAAAGCTATTTGATTTAGTTGTACCTGTCAATTTAACCAGAAAACCCAATTTCCTATTAAATTGCCCGTAGTATATATTATGAATAATTATCAATATTTCCACATTGGAATTCAACTTGAGAATATGATCTCACACAGGCAACAATTCAGGAGTTTTTGAATTTAGGAGAATTTGTCAGAACTTGGGAAGGTTACACTTCTTCTACAAATAGCAATGTACTACAAATGATTAAGTCATAATTCATTTCTAATAATAGCAAGTGACGTCATCGTTTCCAACCTGTTGTTTTAAGGCGTGATACTGTTTCTCCAACTGATCGTACTTTTGCTGCAATGATTGAGCCTGCAATAGGAATGGCCAGTAGTGGAATAGTTATAAGCGCATGCGCAGTCAACATTTGATTGCAGATCATTAGACGTGCATTTCTTGACTTACATTTAGACTTGCTAGTTTCTGTTCTAGTAAGTTGATAGTGTTTTTCATATCGTTTAACTTGGTCTCCAGGCTTTCTTCAGAAGATTGCGTACGTGTTTCCGATGTACCTGCATGGGAATATTGATGAGTAAATTGGATTAATAGCATCGCACCTATAAAACGGTGTACTTTGATTCATTTTGCAGTGGGCAATTGAGGACTCTTAAAATTATCCTGAAAATGAAGCTAACGTGGAGACACAAAAGAAATCACACTTTTACTTGGTGGAATGTTAGGTATTTCTTTTGTGTTCCATGTTAGCCTCATTTTCAGGATAATTTTGAGAGTGGTCCATTATATACACTTTATCGAACAACAATACTCAAGATCGGCAATGTAAGAGAAACTATTTTCAATAAAGTCTGAATAATTTCAGTTAGTGACTTGTAACATACAACTAGTAATTAAGGGTTCTAAAATAAGACTTCTCATTAAGATAAGCTGTACCATAAATCCTTTAATGCTTCCATATATTACCCTAAGTAACTCTTCGGTAAATATGAACAGAACTCCGAAACAAAGATTCCAACTCCGTAATGAGCCAACCCAGTGATATGCGATATGTTCACTTTTAGTCTATCAAGCATTCGGGGAGAACTCACTTTACTGTCCTAAATCGTTGGCAAAAATGGATGTAGGAATTGCACGGTAAGATGTAGACAATCAGCTGGTGAATGAACTCAGCTAATCACTTAATCCTTAGATTATATGATTAAAATATCTTGAATGGGATGACGATGTGAATGACTTGTTGCAATCTGTCATCCAGCTTACGAACCAATCACTTGCGAGAATTTAATTGGGTGAAACGAGCCGACGTCACGATTGCGTCTCTCTTAGTCTACTTTAAACGATTTGAAGATCGCATCTTATCAATGCCTTTGTTAACTGAGAGCTTGCTTTCATCGTTTTAATGATTCTAAATCCACACCTTCGTTAACGGATAACATCATCTTGTAAACTAATTCTTAATTGTCATGAAATGTACTTTTCCATATCGGCATTTTCCCCGGCGCCTTTTCAAATCCTGCAACCAAAGAATTATTTGTCGTTCTAACTGTTTTTGCCATTTCTATTTGTTTCAGACGTTGCTCAGTTTCTTTTTATAGTTTGTTCAGTTCTTTTTTATCAACTGTAACTCAATAAGATTATAAGACTATTTCAGAACCAAAGAAGTTCCGTAAACTGAATCCGTTACTTTCGTAATAGACACTGAGAAAAGTGAGAAGAAATGAAGCGCACCTCTTGTGCTATTTACGTTAACGCGACCAAGGTGACTGATATATTATGAATAACTGATTGACGAAGTGCTGAAATGAATCACTGAAACGGATATTGCAAAAGACTTCATTAAAATGGCTGGATATTACTAGAACAAACCAAATGATCAAGGTAGCATGAGTGCCGGCAGATCAATCATGGTAACTAACAAAAAGTTTGATCTGTTTCTGTGAAATATGATGCTGAAATATCAAAATACTGATCTTTATGTCATCCTATTCCTAGTATTCAGATAGATTCCAAAACGCTATCAAAATTATTGCAGTAAATAAATTCTTATGTATTTAGTCAGTAACGGAGACATTGGAAATGCCCAGGCATAAAACAGATACATCAGTATAAGCCAGGGTAGACTCAGTGCAGTACCTTCGGCTTGCCTTGACCTCTTTTCATGCTTTGCAGTCATTTGACCATTAAGCCAAAGGCTTAGCCTTAAATGAATTTGAAGAATAAAAGAAATGAAGGAATAAATACTCATCCACATACCTTTAATCTTCTCTGTACAACAATTGCCTTTGACTTTCCCAAATATCAATAGCATAGTCAGTAGGAGCGATCCTATTGTCAAGAGGCATACTAACGTTAATATCGCCATAAACTGGCATTTCATTCGCTGGATGCCATTGCTAGAATCCTTAGAGCTTCTGGAGGTCCATCCATCACGTTTAACTCTTAGAGATGTGGTTTGAGCAGATCTTGCAATACTGGTGCCAATGTTCGATAAGTCTTGGTGGTCTCTCTTTGTTGTTGTTGTATTACTAAAGAAGTCTTGGTTATTTGTACCTAATGGCTCGTTCAAGCGGTCAAACACAGGGCTCACAATCAGAGACTGTGGAACCTTATATGAAACAATGTAAGAGCCTTTTTCTTTGGTGTTTCTGGGTAAAACTTTACTGCTAGTTGAAGTCTTTTTCATTTTGTAACCGTTCTCCAGGCTTCGGTTTTCCGCCATTCTCTTTTATGACAAGACTTTGTCATCAAAGTTTCTCAAAATTGTATGCGCAACACAGCCACAACACAACCAATAAACGTTTCCAATACTAACTTGAACGATCGATCGTAATTGGCGGGCGGTAACTCTTATCAGAATATATTTACCAAGATATCCATTGTATTGTTCACTTGCTAATAGTTGCTACTGGTGACATCGTGATATATATCGTTAAAGAGGGATGACTTGCTTTAGAATCTAGTGTTGAATAAGGTTACGAATCACATTACACAAGAAGGACTTCAAGACGTCAGTAGTTATATCTTATGCACTGATTGATTTCATATCTCAACCCTAGGGTGTACGTTGTAGGTTTCACGTGACTACCCTCGTTTAGAGTTTTATCGATCGTTAAGATTAAAGTGGATTTAAATGGCTTGTACTTAGGAAATGATAAAGTTAAAGGGAAGAGCTTAGTCCTAACTGTGTGTTTAAGACTGAAGGCTCTGGTTATCTATCTATTCACTGATTGCTTAATAAGACATCCAAATGTTGTTACATTATGCCATAACCCACGAAAACTTTGTTCACCTTTACATGACTTTAATTATGTTAGAATATCGGAAAGATAAATCTTAGGCTTGCATCAAGTAAAATAAGTAGCCTAAGAACTCGAGAGTGTTGTTCATCAGATTATCAGCCAGCACTTTAGACTAACTTCACACAAGGGTCAAAATTAAAGTAGACTATCTAAACTAACCAGAACTCTTCAAGTTAGGTATTATCTCCCCGTCAGAGGGCAAGGACCAAATTAAGTCTTTGTGACTGCTGTATAAATCAGTAATATTTCAGAGAGAAAATTTCTATGGAGACAACTACTGAGCTATGAAAGTGTTTCGTCTTGGGAGACAATTCAGTAATAAGTAAACTTGGTACTTATCGTTGTAAATCCTTTTTTAATTACATTCCATCACGTTTGGTGAATTACAAGATCCATATTAATATCATAAATCTTAAATCAATCGATATCGAAACGTCGAGTCTAGTCCTCATAAGTTATATAATAAAATGTTTTAGAACAGTTTATATTGTCAGGACCATAATGTTTCTATAGTTGGGACGTTTTCCTGGAGTAGGGAAATACCGGGGTGTGGGAAGGTCGTGGCATTTAACGCATACATCATACGCGATAGCTGACCATGTTCACTCTAATCCTAATCACAACATTAATTTTGACCAAGTTAAAGTTCTCGCCAAGACAGAAAAGTACTACCCTAGACTCGTCAAAGAATCAATTGAAATCTTCAAGAGACCAAACAA
>JAADYU020024340.1:0-10454 GCA_011763375.2 Heteractis magnifica
GCAACATACGCAGACTCAGTACTGCATTTATCACCGAGGTGTGAGAAAAGACAAGCACCACTAATGAGCAGTACCCTGCTGAGTCTGCGTATGTTGCTTGCGCTTATGCTTGCGTCGCTAGTGAGAACCAGGCTTTACTGAACTGATTCCATTAGCTTCTGTGTTTTAACAAGAATAAGAGTACCTTTTCTATCAGCTATCTTACGCTTATTCCTTGGGTTACTCTAGTATTGCCTGGTGACGAAGACACAGAATAGGCAAGGGCCTCAACTGTGGGAAGAAAGAAATACAAGTCAATGACTAAAACCATCATATAAGACCAGGCTGTTACCACGATCACAACACAAGAGCAGAAACGCAATTCTATGCAGTGCATTTCGCTAACTTAAAAAAAAAAAAAAAAAGAGCGAACTGTAGTAAACCACTGACAAACTCTACCACTAAAAACTTGAACTAGCTTGTATTAGTAGAAACCCACTAGCATACTATCACGAATCCTGCAATCGTTTTGTGCTAAAACAAACATTAAAATCAATAAATATCGGTATGAATTCGGTAGTATGCTAGTGGGTTTCTACTAAAACAATTAGACTAATCGTTCTCCTTCTCTACGAGTCAAATAGTCAACGAGGCGGGTAGCACTTCGTTGACTATCTATTGACTCATAGAAAACTCGAACTCGTAGTCTAATTGTTAAATAGTAAGAGTTTTTATTAAGTGTGACGTAAAATTTTAAAATCAATTCTATAAACAATTTTCTCACTTTTTTCGTCATAGCAGAGTGTTTATGCATAATACTAAGTGTTTTAAGCGAAGGAGAAATCGTTGATAACATTTTTTAGTTTATTTTATAGGAATAACTGGACCCGGAACACGTCACAGCATGACAGCTCTATAAAACTAGGCAAAACGTAGGCGAAAAATGTGGTTTGGTACTTACGATGAGGAAATGCACCTCTCTTGACGATGTTGTCAAGAAATGTGATGACAAAATGGTTGCACTTTGAAAACTCCGAATCAATCTTATTAAACGCCTCTTCGCTAAAGATGAAAACAGAAAATATGGTAACAACGTATTAAGGCTCGGACACACGATGCGACGTTCCACGTTGCAACGGGAAAATCGTGTGTCCACCGGTAAAAGTAGACCGGCGACATCGCAAGAAATAGTTACACGGATGGACACACGGTGTGATTTCCCCGTTGCAAGCTGAATGTCGCAGGCAACGTCGCATCCTGTGTCCGAGCCTTTATAGTACTCCTGATTAGCATTTTATTAGGGTCGTTGGTGATCCTGGAAATTAACTGACATCTTTTCTTTTTCTTATTTTGCTTCTATTGTACTAAAATCCCCATCATGCTTTGTGATCTGAGATGTACATCGCCCTCTTGACAAGGAGAGAATGGTAGTGTATAGCGACAAGGCCCTCTCCTACATTAACAAAATACTATAAATAAAAGACAAATAAAGGACTAACTTGAATTGCTCCACGCTTGCGTCCCAACGGGTTTGGAACAGCAGAACCAAGTTGAGTACTTTGGTTATAGCCTCTTTGACGAAACCGATCTACAAAACGAAAATCAACACAAAAAAAGCTTTGGAAACAACTAACTAGTAAGGACCCGGACATGAAATATAGAATCATCGTTGAATAGGCCACCCACTTGCATTTATATTTCGTACCCCACTGGTCAAGATCGTCCATAGAGGTTTTGCACGGCAGCCATGTTGCACAGCAGAAACAATAAAAACGTTTTACATGAGAAAGAATTCAATCCCTTAGGGGAAAGAGATTCTATTGTTCTGCCATGCAACATGGCTGCCGTCATGGCTACCGGGTGGGTGGGGGAGAGGGAGATGAGGAGGTGAGGAGGTAAGGTAAGGGAGGAAGATGGAATAAAAATATCCCAATCCTTTATATATAACTTGACGTCAATCCGATACCTTTTGACTAAGAAGACAGCGATCATACACCTTATCGACATGCGCACGATGGACAGCAATGACGTCATTAAGATCCACAGCCTGAAGGTACGGAATTTGAGAAAACAAGGTTTCATTCAATAAAACAGATCAACTAAGAAAATTCCTAATGGTAGAACGAAATGATGGATAGAAACTATGCTATACAAAAATAGACAAAATTAGTTTACTTTTGAGATAGCCTCTTGAAATTCCAGTCCAGTTGTGTGTAGAATCTAAACAAAGGTTCAATGATAATATCAGCTCAATATGTATGAAGTGCATTGCAGTAATTTAGGTTAGAGAAGGGGAGGGTTATAATGCAATGTATTCTGATAATATAACATAATATAGCAACAGCAACAGCAGCAACAGCAGCAACAATGACAACAACAATGGCAACAATAATAACAATCAAAACATCAACAATGACAACAGCGTTAAGAGAGCAACAAAAACAACAAAACAACGAAAGCAACAACAACTGCAACAGAAACAAGAGCAACAACAACAAATACAACATCAAAACAACAATAGTCTCAGCAAGAACAACCGGAATAAGAACAAGAACAAACAACAGCAACAACAATAGCAGCATCAACAGCAAGAAGAACATGCAATATCATGATCTACTCTCCTCACCCTGGTCATGATATAATTATGTAAACTATTCACAAAGTGTAGTAATCTAAAGCGAAGTAAGTGCATCTTGTGAATAAGCTCCTGATTGACAAGTTTTTTGGTTTTAGCTGTTTCCATAGCAGGTTTATCTCTGTCTTCATCTTCTTCATCACTTGATTCTGCCTGAATATTAGTTTCACCCGAGAGATCTTGGAAAGAGATAAAGAAGCATCTTAGTAAGAAAAGACTTGTCGTATCGCATCTTATCGTATCATAGAGAAGAATTTTACCACAGCTGTTCAGAATTTCGATTTCTGATTGGTTGATTCCCGTGGGAAATAAGAGTTTATACCATAGTTGATTGCGTAATCGCTTGTTTACAGCGCGCGCTTCAATGAAACTTCCTCGTTCTCACAGCGTTTGTACCTGCTCATTTTGCTTTCTTGTTGTAAAAAAACAAATTTACGATGGTTTCACGTGGTATGTCCTCTTATTTCCCACAGTTAGTGCCATCGGCTTCGCCTCGTGAATCCACAACGACTATGACGATTTGATGACGCAAACCTTAGGAAATAAGAGGACATACCACGTGAAACCATCGTATAAATTTGTAAATCATCGCACTGGCGCCATTCTCAATCACGTTGGAAGTTTCATCAGCTGAATGACATATTTTCAATAGAATATTCAATGCTTGACCACCATTTGAAGCAGATAATGAGATTTATGAATCGCTTGAAACCCAGCAATTCAGAAGTCAAGTTAATGATACCTGTGAATCTTAGTTCATCAAGGCTCCACTTGGCTCGCTTCACCGTTAAAAGAAACAGAAACACTTGGTTGTATTTCTTTAGACAATTTTCGTCGATGACAAGACTCACAGGCCACGGTACCTAAAAATAGCACAGATGTCATGAGTGCAAACCATCACGACAACTGGCACGGCTATGGTACGCAAACCATGACATTTGGCGAGACAATAACTGCCCGAGAGATCATTAGTAATCCAGTCAAGGTGGTTTTACAAGAGCTACTAAAAAATACTCTACCAGCTAAAATTAATGGTAAAGTTGAAGAAAGTGCACTTTTGTATACACCTATTTCAAAAAAGGTTGCCGCAGCCAAAGGCGATAGGCGATAGGTCATTCCAAGACGGAAAGGAATTATGGGCATATAAGTAAACACAAATAATCGAGGCCTTTAAAGTGGTTTCGTCGACTACAAACAACATTGAATATCTAAACACTAAGCTCCATGTTCTTGACGAAAATAAGAAGCAGAAACACAAGTCATTCCAGCTATTCTTGGATTTTGGAATGACCTATCTCCTATGGCCTATTGCCTATCGCCTTTGGTTGCGACAACCCTTTTTGAAATAGGTATAAATGCCGAAAAGTTAATGCACGTAACAGCACCACTATCCAAAATTATGACATTATGCTCGATCGGACACCTCGTATCTTTGAATACTGTTGTTGTTTTTCTCCACCAACTAAAACATTTCAATGTAAAGAAATGCATCAAACCCGCTAACAGCTGCACACGAGATCGCGGCCCATCCAATCAAAACCATTTACGTGGCAGTGGCACAGTGACGGCAAATCACCGAGAGATTTTCAACTCATCATATTTCATTACGACTACTCTAAGTAGCTGCATTTCGGTATAACCTTTACAAACTTTACAAGGCTTTTTGTTGTTGTGAAACAACCTTGGCCATTCACTACAGAGCTAGGCTCCAATCTAAGGTGAATGCCCAAAGATTGAATAGGAATTCAGAAGGTGATTTTTACGGAGGGACGAAAACTCGGAGAACCCGGAGAAAAACCCCCGAAGCGCAGGAGAGAACCAACAAACAACTGTACTCACATGAGACAGCAGGTCCAGGGATTGAACCCGAGACCACAGTGGTGAGAAGCAGCGCATTAACAGCGCACACCACCCATGCTTCCCAGAGGTATTCAGTAAAACATCCTAAATATAGAGTTAATCGTACCTTGTAGTTAAGTGTGAGGGACTGTAGTGTCTGTACAGAAGAAACTTTGGCTCCTGAAGCATTAGGGGCGAGACTCAATGCAAGTCTACAAACAAATGACTGCCAGATTATGAATAAGAATATTATAGAATGCATCAAGAGGACTTAAGGGGTGCTTTCCATTTACCTGGAAAAACCGGAAATTCCGGTTGGAAAAACAAATGGTATGTGTCATTCCGATCGGAACGTTCCGGAAAACTCGGTCTTTCGATCGAGGTAATCCACTTTTCCCGCTCTTTTTGGTTCTTCCGGTAGACGCGTGTACCATATGTTTTCCCGCTTTTTTTGATTGGAAGACATGCCTACCATTTATCGTTGCTTTTTAGGAAAGGAATTTCCAACCGGATGGATTGGTTTAATGGGAAATCACCCAAGGTTTTGCCTCGTGTAATTAAGAATATTTAAATCTGATTCATACCTGTCAATGTAGTGAGGGAATCGCGGATATAACGCTTCTTGAAGGAGAGAATTAAGGTATGAAATATCCTGCCATGGCAGGCGCCGTCGAATCTAGAAGACAAGTAACATTATGCTAGAAATCAAATGAGCTAAATCACTTTAACCAACCAATAAGTATGGTAAAAGCTCGGACACACGATGCGACGTTCCCTGCGACGTTGCTTGCAACAGGGAAATCACACCGTGTGTCCATCCGTGCAACTGTTGCACGCGACGTCGCAGAAGTAGAAACCAATTCTACTTTTGCAACGTCGTCCGCAACAGTTTGCAGTTTTTGGGTGGTTTGCTATCTAAACAGTGAAGCATTAATCCAAACAGAAAGCTTGAAGACAGTAGTCTTTATCGGTTTCTCATCCATTCGACATTAGGATAGTTTAATGGTTCTTTCTTTTTGGGCCTACCTTCTTGAATATATCCAGATAAAAATGATGCATGGTGTCGCCTGCTTCTAGCAAGAAGAAATTCTGCAATGTCAAAGTAATGCATATCAACATTGGATTCAGTGTTAATGGTTGTTATTACAGTTGAGCCCGGACACACGATGCGACGTTGCCCACAACATTGCTTACAAAGGCGAAATCGCACCGTGTGTCCACCCGTGCAACTGTTGCGCGCGTCATTGCCGGCGACGTCGCAGAAGTAGAAACGAGTTAACTACTTTTACGGGTGGACACACGATTTCCCCGCTGCAAGAAATGTCGCATCCTGTGTCCGGGCCTTAATACAATGCTCAGTCTCATTTGCATCTCATCTGCTTGCTCACGTAAGGGGGTACTGACAGCAAGTAGGCGATACGATATGCAGAAACACTGAAATGGTTTCGCATTGCGTTTTTCTTTTTTTCTTTTTTCTTTTTTGGCGAATCATCCGATCACAACGTATATAGTTACGGTTACGGTACGTGAAACTTAACAGGTTCAAGCGCACCTTATGTGGAAAGAAGGAATCACTGACCTTCATAGCATTCAAATGATCCATTAAATTGTAGTCAGACTTGAGAAGTGATATCAACGCACCGCAAGCCTTTAACAAACCGATATCAGTCAGGTTAGATGTTGCAGTAGAAAAGTAGAGGAAGCAAAGTAATACATGATAACGACTCAATTGCCCTAGCTCATTATGACGTCCAATCAAAACGATCTATTTTTTAAACGCTAAGGATCATGGTCGTGGGAGGGGGACAAAACAGTAACAACACAAAGAAAATCGATATGAAATGCGTTTTGTGGACCGTAGAAAAGTAGGAACAGCCACCAAATACAGTAAATATTGTGTATTAAACATCAGTAAATCTTATATTTGGAAACCAGGAAATTTGAGAGTAAAATTTTCTTGGCAGATTCGTTTTTCGAATCCCCCCGCGGTTTGTGGTGCCCCCCCCCCCCCCTGCATTTCAGAAAATGTTTAATGAGGATAGTGTCGTGTTTCATTACCTGAGTATATTTGGTTTGTAAAAGAGGCGCTAAGCGTTTTTTGAACAGTACATCAACAGGAACCAAGCATCTTTCCAAACCTATCAAACAAGGATGTTGACACCCATGAAGCGCATTCATGGATCAAGCTAGGGGTCGCGATCGCACAGAAAAACATTCATGTCCACGCAAATAGAAATCAAAAATGAATCTTTGGTGTATGCGTCTAGGAAGGACTCACTCCATTTGTGCTTATTTGATAAGTGCTGTCAAAATGTGGGAGCCGCAATAAAAAAATTATTGGGGCCTTAATTTGTTCAACAGTGCGAATCCCAGATACGCCTATTGCAAAAAAGGTTGTAGGTCGGCGATCTGTAATCTGAAATCTAAGCCAGACAATTCCCCAATGCAGATCATCACTCAAAGGTGGTGTCGTATTTAAAAACATTTTTTTGAAAAATAAATCTTAATTTAGAAATGAATTTACAGCTGGTGCCCTCAATTCCTCTCGGTCTCAGATTTCAGATTTCCGACCGACAGCCTTTTTTGAAATAGGTGTATATGCGTTCCAGTTCACAGACCAAACAATCCCTGAACTTTTATTACAAAATGGGTTTGCCAAAAAATATCATTACTAATCTAAGGTAGCATGCGTAAACGGTTCGAAGAGATCTTCATACCTGCACGCAAATGCTTGTAACGTTCGATACTTTCCCTGTAGATAAATTAAAATTATATTAAAATTCGGCCTGTTCCACAAGCCTTTGAAGACGAGAGCGTGTGTGTTGAACTTCGTACCCTTGGATTTCCAATTTAATTTTTCTCCCTTAACAATGATGAAACAGTGATTGATTTTCGGAAAACTGGAACAGGACTCAGCATACTATTATCATTGCTAACGTCCAACAAGATTATCCAGTTCTCTACCCGACTACTCCTTCCAAAGAATGGAAAAATGGAAAGTAAATTGCCATTCACTTTGCACTATCTATAAAACGAAAATTTCAATTTCACCATCTCAATCATTATTCTTCCCTCCTCTCTCTGGTTTTCTTTTTCACCTCAATCGGCGGGCGGGCGGGTGGGGGTTGCCCAATGGGGTAGTTCTTCCTACGCAGGACAAGCGAAAATTTTAAAGTAACACTCACGTTTCACTTGCTCTTGTAGAAGAATCAACAGTTGGAGAAGCCAGTAAGGAGGCCCTTAACATAGGATCTCCAATCTCCTTGGTAACGGCCAGTATATCTGCCCTATTTGCTAGAGCAATGCGACCTTTGTCGCCAGCATTTTTATTGAGATGGCTCTCATCATCCACGTCGTCATCGCCATGGTTACCTTCTGTAATAGATACACTTTTGACGACAACTGCTGACAGCAAGGTATTCAGGAAGTCTTTATAAAGAGATCCGCCTATCACAAGTAAAATAAATAAATAAGAAATGAAAAGATATAGAAAAAATGAAGGAAAAAAGAAAAAAAAATTAACTCGAAATACGTAAAAAGGTGGAAATACCTGTAGCATCGGAAACAGACGATTCAGCCATCTGAAAATAGATACACGGAAGTATATTAGAATACATTTTTGCATCAAGACTTTACAATTCATAGGATTGTAATTACTGTACCTTTCCGAGGCCCTGAATAAGATTGACAGATTTTCCCGCAAGCAAAATCTGCAGGCAATGAATATAATTGAAATTTATGTGATTAACAAGTTACCAAGGTAAGTTCGTTTTTGTATTTCCTTAGAAAATGATACTATTAGCAACTTTCTCCGCTATATTGTATTGTTGTTGTTGATATTGTTGTTGTTCCTGTTGTTGTTGTTCCTGTTGTTGTTGTTCCTGTTGTTGCTGTTGTTGTTGTTGTTTCGTATTCCAAAAACATATTCAACAGAACATAATATATAAGTATCTGAGAAAGTAGGAGCGAAAGTAGAATGAAAGGCTTAGATAGTTACATTGATTCATACTATACCTGTTGAAGTGAATCCATGAGAAAGCAAGGCACCAAGCTCGGAGTTTGCTGCGTTTCTGTGTTACAAGAAATTATCCGAAAAATTAAAGTATTGTTGTCATGCTAAAAAGTATAAAAGAACAAAGTAATCATTCCATAGTGGGTTGGGAAATCAAAAAACATATCAGTGATCAAAAGACACTAAGGAAACAAAAGAAAAAAATAATACGTGAACACAAAGATGATGCGCACGAAGTCGATCAGGAGAGAACGAACAAACAACTCTACTCACATGTAATGGAGATTTCAAGAATCGAACCCACGATTACAGCTTTAAGAGGCGGGACATTAGCGGCCACACCCACACTCGGCCCCGCCTCCTAGGAAACCAAGGATGGCGCAGCCGTAGCGCACTCACCTCTCACCTCTGAGGTCTTGGGTTCGATTTCTAGACTTGACATTTCATGTGACTAAAGTTGTTCGTTGGGTCTCTTCCTTGATTCGAGGTTTTTCCTCCAGGTTCTCCGGGGTTCCTTCCTCCGATCCGCAAAACCCAACACAACCAAATTCCAATTCGATACTTGAATTTGCCGTGTCGTGACTTAGAGGCCAGACTCAGAGACCCAGAAATTTGTTTCCAGGGTTCGATAAAATTAATGGCTTGATGCTCTCCCGACCCTCACCCTCATGCTACGACAGGAGACAAGCTTGCCAGAAAAAAGTCTAAGTACTAATCCGTTTTCATGAGAAGTGACAGGATTTTTTTTTCCAGATAAGGCGCACTGAAAAACCGAAAATGCAATTCGTGCCTTAACAAAAAATCACGAGACGATGAGTTCATAGAAGTTCACAGAAATTAGATATTGCTGTATTACCTGGTTCAGCTTGCCGCAGCACTATCCCTTTCTCCCAGAATAAATCACTTTTCAGTGGTACTGCATCATTTCTAATGAAAAGAAATACAAAAGAAACGTGAAATAATTCAAGTCTATTAAGGGGCAAACTTACTTCAAATGTTGACATAGTACCTTTGGATAAAGAACTCGTTAGCAGGGTCAGTAAATGTACCAGACGTCACCCAGTTATCGATAAACTCGAAACAAGGACGTGCGGTGTCCAGGAATACTCGTAGCAATATAAAAACCTGAAAAAAAAAGTCCAGTTGACGATTGAAATTAATATTTCTAGATATTGCAATTAAAATGAAAAATTTTATAAATTTCTCATATATACACCAATAAAATCTGTTTGTTGTTTTTGTTGTTGTTGTTGTTATGCCAACCAGTTATAATCATGATATTCATGGCTGCAAATGGCTAGTTGATGAACTCATAGATATTATAAAGGCTCGGACACACGATGCGACGTTCCTTGCGACATTGCTTGAAACGGAGAAATCATGTATCCACTCGTAAAAGCAGAATTACTTTCTACTTCTGCGACGTCGCGCGCAACTGTTGCACGGGTGGACACACGGTGCGATTTCCCCGTTGCAAGCAACGTCGCAGGGAACGTAGCATCGTTTGTCCGAGCCTTAATTACACCTTGCAGGCATCAATATCACCAATAATTCTCACCTTCCATCTGGCAGATGACCCAATAGTATCAGATGTACGTATGTTACAATACAAAGCGTCTAATAGATTGGTAACTCTCTGGAGACGTGAATAAGAAATTCTTGAAAACAAAGTTACATCAAATGACATTTTTGGGCCGTTTACATGATACCGGAATGAGTTTCGTCCAGGAACGAGTATGAATTTCTTACAGAAAAAATGGCCAGAATGAGTTCAGCTCCGATCCCATTGCATTATCGAACACTGTGTCTGATACGCATGCGCCACTCGTTCCAGTCTCCCCAGAGAGCGGTTTCATTCCAGAATGAGTGTTAAATAAATCTCTTTATTTAAGTGCCTAGTCGCTCTAGCGCTTTCGCACTAATTGGGGGCACTATCACTCACACACACTACCACTACGTTAACTGTTTTAAGCATACAACTCTCAGCTC
>JAADYU020024451.1:0-18014 GCA_011763375.2 Heteractis magnifica
TCCGGCCGGGGCTTGAACCCACGACCTCCCGCACGAAAGACCGATGCTCTACCAACTGAGCTAATCGGGTGGCGGTTGAGACTGGGATGGGGACTGGGGCTGGGAACTAGGAGGAGGAAGAAATAACCTATCTTCAATTTTGGAAAGAATTTTAGATTTTTTTTCACAAATAACTTTTCTAGTCATAGAGATTTAGCTCCTTTGGGTTCAATTAGCTAGTAATGCATACAATAATTTTGTTTCTAAGGTATCCACTTCTGTCCTGCCTGTCAAAGATGCACTGAAATGCCACCCAACGTTTTCCCTCGGTACGTCAACGAGTTGACATGTGATGATTCTCAAAATGGAAGCAGTTCGAAACCGGGTTGCTTTTTGGGCGGTTCCTTTCAAATAGGATCGTGTAGTCAGATTATGATGACTATCGACCTTTTGTCTCATCAAAACGGGAATTATTTGCTAACCTTTGAGAACGAAACAATCAAAATGTATGAAGCAGTATATGACAAGATTACACAGGAATTGAGCATCAGCTGTGAATGTTTGGGATTTCCAGGTAACGTACTTATTTTTTGTACTCTTTTGTTCTCGTTACGTTCTCGTTCTTGTTCTCGTTCTCGTTCTTGTTCTTGTTCTTGTTTTCTCCACCCTTCCTGCCCTGCACCACGTATAAATGTCTAATGAATATCCTTGTTGGAACTAGATGTTACTTAATCAAGGTTTTGTATTTGTTTTCAGGTTTAGTGAAAGGACGAAAATGAAATGGTCTTGAATACAACTTGATACGATGACGTCATTGGATAAGAATATATGTCCACTCTAATTTATTATGTCTATGTTGCTAAGTAAATCATACGAGTATAGGATGATTATCATCATGATAAAAAAAATTTGTGCCCCAAAAATCTCGTATTTAAACTAAAATAACTTAAAAACTGAACGGTAAAATTTCTTTAAACTTTGCATGAGGTTTTAATTTTAGGGTTCCTAAGTGCTGAGAAAAAATTAAAAAATTCTGTAAGAGGAACATCCTAAAACAAATTTAATTGATTTTTAAGAATTTCCTCTCTCAGAATTTTTCTTTTTCTTTCAAATCAAAGATTGGATCATGAAGTTGAAATAAGCCCATTTTAAATAATTTTTACCGTGTAGTTTTTGTGAAAAACGTTGCGCATATTTGAAGTGTTCTATCGTTGTCATAACAACGTCCACGTCCTCTTTTCAATTTCATTCCAATCTTTACTTTATGGTCTTTGGTCTTTTGGGTCTACTTCCTGTCATACATTAGCCAGATAAAGTTTTTTCAGGCCATTTTTTGTTAGTGTATGGCCATTTCAAAAAGCATTTCAAGCCTCCTTAAGGAGTCTTCTGAGTCTCAGTGCTCTTACAATAATCTGAATAAAATGAAAAACTAAAATGTCTTACCATCTAGAAATATTTTTTACTTAAAGTTTCCACAGGGAGGGCATATGTTGGAACAGAAGTTCAAAATCTAGAAGCTGATACTTTGAATGTTCTTCGCCATAGCTCTTTGAGTTTGGCAATTTTATTGCGCCTAGAACTTGGTTGGATTCTCTTAGATTGCATTGAGACTTGTATCTTGTCAGTAGAAGTTCTTTGATGCCTTCAGGTGCTTGATCGTTAAGAGATTTGTACGGCAACAGCAAGATCTTATAAAATCAACTCTCGCTCTGACAGCAGGCAACTGGTGTAGACGTCCTAGGGTGGGGTAATGTGCTCATTCAAATTAAACAACATAAGTTAGTTTGGATTCTTTCAGGTAAACACACGTGGACTGTGACTCAATCAGGAATCCCATCCGAGATCATTTTCATTAGTGGCATGCATGCGTCTTTTATAACCTTGTTTTTTTCAGCACCTATCTTCTTTTGAGTTCCAAAACCTTGTCATATGATAAATATCTTAGTAACCCTGTTTACTCGTGAGATATAGAATCTACAAAGGGAATTTGAAAAACGCTGATTTTGGCGATCTTCTTGCGTGCAAAGAGGCATTTTTATTTATTGATTACTCATGCTGCTTCGTCCACCACTCTCCTTTACAAAAAACGTTTCATCAACATGATCGTGAATCACCAACTAATAATAACAATAAAATTATTCGTATTGATCAACAAACGTCCATGTAATGAATATATAATTCATGTCAATGATCAAAACAAAACTAACTTTCAAACAGCTTTTTATTCACCTGTAAAAGGTACAAACCATGGTGATGCTATTTTCACATGTGGAGATATCAATTTTTCGAAGAGGAGAAATATAGGGCAAAAGAATAAGATCTTACTCTTCTGTCAATCGGTAATTGCCTCTTACCGCCTCTCAGCTCTTGCGGAAGTCATTCAAGTTATTATTGTCCAAACGTTAATTGCTTTCTTACCAAGCAATCTGGAGACCAATTAGTTGATAATTGACAAAAGATTGTGTGGCACAGACAACCATTCTTTGTCAGAAGAAGATCATGAATATCAAATCCTTGACATTGACTATTGATTTAACATTATGAATACCACGGGGTGTAAACTAAACATTAGTGTACGTGCTGTTCGACGAGCTGAGAGGACAGTTGAAGGGAATCGAACTTCTTACAAAGGTAGCACTTTTCTTCCTTAAGGTATCAGTGTACCTCTAGCAACCACTATTATGTATTTAAATCTGTATAGCGTTTGCACATATGGCCTGAGTTCAAGCAAATAAATTTTCTGAAACCTGGGTAAATGTAGAATCGAATTAAATGTTTTATTTTGTCTTGGACTGTTTTACTATTTGAAGACGTTGTGGCGCAGAGCAGAGAGGGTTGGAGGAATAGTGTGACCGCCTTATGCGCCTTCTGGCACGAAGAAGGATCATGATGATTTGAAGACAAATCAACCGATCATTTAATATAACGTACGAAAACTCGCTGAGTTTTAGGCACACTGATTTTCATTGCAAACTAACGTAACGAAGGTTATCTCTTCTTTAATCATGAGATAAGGGAGGGAGTGCGCTCCCATTTGAGATGAGCTACTTACAGTCAATTATAAATGAATATTATTTACCTAATTTGCTTAAATCCTGATCATATAAATGGTGGAGTTCCCTCTAGAAATTCATGGAGGTACACCCCCTCAAAACCCTTGATCCACTTCTGTGTTTCACCGTGTGTGTGACGATGGTGTTGAATACAGTAAAATGTTCATTATGTATTGACTGAGCATCGAGAGAGCTCTTCATTCCGAGTAAGATAAAAGAATCTAAAGTTGCCAAAACTAAATAATATAAGAAATAAATGGTCCCTAATGCAGCTTCTCGGTCATCCTGATTAATGTTGTATATCTAAGTTGCCGAAGATATCGATTACAATATAGTTTCTTATAGTTTCTTATCACTTTTCTTTTAGACATTTTGCTATCGTGCAATCTCAGTAACAAGAAAGAATGGTTTTGCAGGTAACGTTTCATTGATTATATCATGATATATCTTTGTAACACAACAAGCAACAAATAATACGTGAAATAACGTGGGAACACTATCTTCTGATTGGCTAATATTGTCTTAGGTGGACCGGTTTAAGTATTTGCTCGGTAATGCTTCGCCAATCAAAGCATTAGAATTACATCATCACGACAAGCGCATGCACTCAAAAATTGTGCGCAGGAGGGTTTTGCGCGAGCGATGCCACTGAACGTCTATGAACTTTTTACAACTGAAAATGATAATTAGTTTGGTTGTATTCAATTGATCACAGAGTGCTGGATTACTAGTTGTATGTCTTCTCCTCATTTCCACTGTGACGTCATGGAGTGACCATCAGGAAGTTGATCAGGAGCAAGAAAAACGTTATCATGCACCGACGACACGATGCCATCATCCTTGTAAGGGAACTGTGAAGAACAGAACCATTGACACCCCAAATGGAAAAATATTCTGTCTAGTTCCAACAGTGCAAGAATTGACTGATCAACTTAATACGATCGGAGGCTATAACCGTCATTACGTTGCAATTACGCTGGAAGAGGCCGAAGCAAACTTTGTTGACCAACTCCCTAGCGAAAAAGCACCAATGCCTCATAAGTGTCGAGGTCACCGACACAAGCACAGACATAAATTGGGTTACAAACACAAGTTGTGGGCTCGTTCAGACCCTTCAGGTATCAAAGAAATAGAATCCAGAGAAAGAGAAGAGAAAAGGCAGGCACTCTGCCTAACACCGAGGTGTCAAAGAGCAGGCCAGCCAACTACTGAAGGAAATCGTACCTGTCCTGCCTGCCAAAGTTGCAGAGAGCTTGCCAGTAACTATTTCCCACGCTACGTCAATGAAGTCTCTTGCGACAGCTCTACTGGCTCTACGAATTCCATGACCCATCATTGTTATTTAATTCCCGGTACTTGCATGCAAAAGGAGATGACGATCGATGTCCTCTCAAAGGAGGAGGAAAGATACGATTTAATAAAAGAGAACCGCACATCAAAGTTTTACAGGCAAGTCTGGAATATAACTACGATAGCCATAAATTCGTGCTGTGAATGCTTTACATAAATCTAAATAAAAAAACAAGAAAGGCAAAGTGGTTCATTGCGAATCTTCGAGATGAAATACCCATATGTTTATTGAGTGAACTGACGTAACTAGAGGAACACTGTTCTCTAATCTTCTTATAAATCTGAATACATTGTAAAATAAATTACTAAGAATATGTACTAAACCTGAAATAAATGTTATCAACTGTGTTTTGATGGTATTCATAAGCTTCGAATGTTACCAAGTCTCATGACGTGTTGTAAGGCGTGCGCATGTGTGTGTGGATCTGTTGATAATTGCCCCTGAAACTCTGGTAAAGAGTGGCAAGGCACGCTTTCTATTTTAATTCATTATTAACACGTCTAGATCTCGTTCTTTAAATTGGATAAAATTTGTATACCAACGAGGACGAGAGACGATGACGTCGACATCAAGTCGACTCGGTTTTTATTGCCTGAAAGTTTCAAGCACTTTCTTCTTTGAGTCTAAAAGTCTCTACTGCAGCAAAATCCTTTCTTTATAGGACTTTCATGTCGCTATTTCTTGCGTGAAAACACCAAAATCCTATATTGCAATTTAAAACCGACCGCCATCTTGAATTTAAGGTGTGACCTCAAAGAAGCGCACGCCTTGAGAATATAGTTCATATTTACATTCAATAGTTCGTTCTTTTGCTTGTTATTGTGCTTACTCTATTTCTTCCTGTTTTGAAAGGAAGTTGGCTGATATCCACACTATGATTAAAATAATAACATATTGATTGAACAATTAATAACTAGAATTAATGTGCAAGAAATAATGAATGAATTAAAGCAATATTTATTAGGGAATTTCATCAAGAGAGAATGAGCTAAGAGAAGGCATCCCCGTGCCCCATCATGAGCACTCTTTGATGCTATTTTTAGAATCCGATCTATTTTTAACTTGTTTCCATGCTCGCGCGATAATTAATCATGCCTCCTTTCCGAATCGGGTCAAAACAAAAACAATTTTTTTTCTTAGCACTTACGATCTTACGAACCCTAAAATAAAGACCATATTCAAGTTTAAAGGAATTTTACTGTCCAGTTTTCAGGTTTTTTAGGCTAAATACGAGATTTTTGGGGGTCAAAATTTTGATTTTGCAAGTTCAAATTATTTTGTCCACGTCATTCACCGCGCGAAAATGGTTTTGAGCCTCCTTAACAATCAGGTTCCGCTCCCAAAATAAATCCAAACTAAAAATAGCATCAAATGACCGTTCCTATGATGCTTACAAGCCCAAATACGAGAAATTCCTTCTCATTACCTCATTTTCTCTTGATTTCATTGGTCTGCAGGTTTAATTCTATAATTTTACTTTATGTAGTTGTCTCGCTAAGTAATAAGCTGCTTTATTTGTGAGAATAATCTTAATTCTTATCGCTATAATGCCATTCTTTTTCCTGTATTTTACCTTCCTATGTTGTACCTGTCCTGAAGTCTTAGAGCAGATTTTCTGACTGTGAAAAGGTCGCGGCACGGTCCGTGCTGTAAGCATGCCTTGCCGCGACCGTGGTGTTTTCTAGAATTTTGACGTGCCTTGCCGTGCCTTGACCGTGTCGTGACCGTGTTCATGCCGCAACCTTTTCACAGTCATATGAAATCTGCTCTATGTTGACATACAGCACTATTGCCTCTCAGTACAGCCAGGCTTTTTGGCTTTTTTCAGCTCTTGCGGAAGTCATTCGAGTTGTTATTGTCCCAAAATTAATTGCTTTACCAAGCAATCTGGAGACCAATTATTTGATAATTGACAAAAGATTGTGTGGCACAGACAACCATTCTTTGTCAGAAGAAGTTCATGAATATCAAATCCTTGACATTGACTATTGATATTAACATGATTAATACCACAGGGTGTAAACTAAACATCAGTGTGCAGTTCGACGAGCTGAGAGGACAGTTGAGAGGAAATAAAAAAAGGTATGTTTTTTCCTTTCTTTAAGTTGTACCTTCAGCTTAATATTATAAACGGTAATGATGTTAAATACAGCAAAATCAGTTCACATTGGAAAATACGAAGCACATACAGAGCTCTTCTTTCATTTTAAAAACACTCGAGGAAGATAAAAGAATTGCCCAAATCAAAACTTATTTCTTATTAAGACGATATTCCTCTCATCAAGATGGGAGTATCAATTACCTGCCTTCGTGGATGAAGAATTCGACAGTCCAAGTGCATTTTGTGGCCCATTTTACCCTTATTTGCTTGAAGGATTTTGTCTATAGTTCTACTCCATGTTTGATTCTCAAATCTAATATCGTAGTTTAATCCCGGCTATAAGCCCTGGGCTATTGTATATTGTGGGTGATTAGCACATCGAAGATCCCATGGCCAAAGATATCTATTACAATGTTGCTTGTTATATTATTATTATTATTATTATTATTATTATTATTATTATTACTATTATTTTCTTTTAGACATTTTATCAAAGTGCAAACTTAAAAACAAGACATAATGGCTTTGCAGGTAATAACGTCTGGTTGGTGGATGGATGGATGGATGGATGGATGGATGGATGGATTTTCAGTGTTCCCCTCCCCTGTCCGACCCTTCCCCCACATACCCACCCAATTCCTTGATTTCATTATAAATGAATGATAATTAGTTTGGTCGTATTCAATTGATCACAGAGTGCTGGATTGCTAGTTGTATGCCTTCTCCTCATTTCCACTGTGACGTCATGGAGTGACCATCAGGAAGTTGATCAGGAGCAAGAAAAACGTTATCATGCACCGACGACACGATGCCATCATCCTTGTAAGGGAACTGTGAAGACCAAAACCATGAACACCGCCTGTGGAAAAGTATTCTGTCTAGTTCCAACAGTGCAAGAATTGACTGATCAACTTACTAAGATCGGAGGCTATAACCGTCATTACGTTGCAATTACGCTGGAAGAGGCCGAAGCAAACTTTGTTGACCAACTCCCAAGCGAAATAGCACCAACGCCTCATAAGTATCGAGGTCACCGACACAAGCACAGACATAAATTGGGTTACAAACACAAGTTGTGGGCTCGTTCAGACCCTTCAAGTATCAAAGAAATAGAATCCAGGGAAAGAGAAGAGAAAAGGCAGGCACTCTGCGAAAGGCCGAGGTGTCAAAGAGCAGGCCAGCCAACTACTGAAGGAATTCGTACCTGTCCTGCCTGCCAAAGATGCAAACGTCTTTCCAGGGAACATTTCCCACGCTACGTAAATGAAGTCTCTTGCGACCGCTCTATTTCCGGTAATTCCAGAACCTATACTTGCTCCCCAGGCTTTGGTACTTGCAAGCAGAGGAAGATGACCATCGATGTCCTCGTAAGAGATAGAAACAGATGGGATCTACTGGCAAGTAACAGCTCAGGGACATACTACAAAGAAGTCTGGGTTGATAAAACGATGGAGTTCAATTACTGCTGTGAATGTTTTATTGAATAAAAATAGTTATAGAAATAAACTGGGTCATATTCAACGATTTTTCCAAACAGAACGTGCATTCATATGTTTATCATCGTGAACTAACGCATGTAAAGGAACACTCGGAACTCTTCTCTAATTAATTCGGGTACTTTTATTTGTAAAATAAAAAAAGCTAATTTTGACTATGAATAAATGAGTAAATATGAATAAAATTTGTCAGTATCTAGATTTTTCTCGGATTTAACTGACCGTCCTGTTATTTGGGAGCGCACGAGTGTCATGATCTTTAGCGATTGACTGAAAGCGTAGCATGCAAAGGATGGCGTGTCAACAAATTGACAAGAAATGGCTCAGTTTGTATTGTAATCGTTCATTCATTCATCAATTCAGTGATTCATTCTTTCGTTTCTTCGCTCGTTCATTTGTTTATTCCTTCGTTAGCCTGTTCTTTCTTTCTTTCTTTCTTTCGTTTGTTTGGTTCGTTTTTCGTTCGTTCGTTCGTTTGCGTTTGTCTGACTGTCTTGTGTGTCTGTCTCTCTGTCTTTCTGTCTAAATCGCTGTTTCTGCATTCGTTGTTTTTCTGTTTGTGTGGCTCTGTTTGTTTGTTAATTGTTCTCACTATTTCCCGCTAGGAAAAGCCACTCGTCAAAGAGCTAAGATATCCCTCCAGACATTACTTGGTTACGATAAAAAGCCATGTGTTTCTTCGGTATACTGTTTTATATGCTTTATAGCCGATCCCACCAGCCAAGGTAAGACAAAATGACATAACTAATTACTTAGACATAAACAATCTTTCCTCGTCAGATTAAAACAATTAATAAATAAAATAAAAAAAATACCAAATTCTGTCACTTTCTAGTTATTGGTATTAGTATTAAGACGCCGGCTATAATTCAAAACCTTTGAATTAGTTGTGTGAACACAGTTGAAAGGTATACTCAAGCCCTAAAGGTGAGATCTTTCTTACGACCTATTATCATTTTTCTTCTCCCTAACATTTTCCGGTTTATTGATAGCAATAGTATACAATAGTTATGATTGTGTTTTAAAAAAGCTTCGGCTAAGAAAGCCTTTTTTGCCAACCCGATCCAACCTCTTTATTTTGTTTGATAAAAGACGAGACGTACAACAACTGAGAAAGTGTTAGCCAACTATCTACACTAAAGAGCAACAATCTAATTTGATCCATATTTAAACATGTTCTAAAAAAGTATAAAAGAATGATTTTCGAAAAGTTAAACAAAAATGTCGTAGAAAAGAAAAAGCATCACTTCAAAAATAATGCTATTTTAACTATTTTTCAAACTTTAAGTTACTTGGATTGCTTTGAGATATCTAACAAAGTTGAAGAAGGGACTTTTATATAATTTGTTCTCAAAGGTTAGAATGTTTTCTAGTTTCTTCGGATAATACATTGAGCAAATTCTCCACCCTTGAAAAATAATCTTCTATCACAACTCACAAAAGTTAAATAATCACTTATTTTTGGAAATACTGTTTTGGTCTACAAAAATATATACCAAACAATTTAAGCTCGCTTCTTCTTGTTCTTGTTCTTTTCTGTTGTTGTCGTGGTTCTTCTAAAACCTTTGGCAATTGATTGAAATTCTCAAGCATAGAAAAATAGATTTTTTTTGATGTTCCAGAAAAAGTCTAATAAATTGAACCGATGTGATTATATCCTTATTATTAGACCTAAAAGGAGTTTTGGCGGTTACATGAAAGACCGCAGGATAAAACATCCATGTTTGTGTTGCTTAGTGCTGTTGTTAGTTTGTAATTTGCCTCGGGCAAGTTGTGACTACGTACGAGGCTTGATAAATATCACATAAAACACAATACGTTCAAATTTGCAACATTAGGATATTGCTTCATTGTTACAGCCATCTTTTATCGTTGGTCGTGATGGTTTTGAAGAACTAGAAATCTGGAGACAAGTTGATATTTCAACTGTTATTACGTCTCTTTTTTATTCTATAGAAGACTAATGATGATAATTTAATGAAGATTGTCATTTTAGGAAGATACCAGATTATGCGCGTGTTATATTGTTTATGAACCTTGTTTTAAGTGATTTCACTTTTGAGCTAAAAAATTCTTTCTAAAAATTGTTTAACCATGTTCGACTTTTTGGATGTCTAAATACAACTGAAGCTGCTTTGGATAAAATATTTGTCAGCTAGAACTAGACTTTAAACAAGTAGCCAAAAAAAAATCAAAGTCACTAAAGAGCCAACGCTCAAATCCAACATGGCGGACAACTTACTTACATGTTTCCTAGCAATGTGTGACGTATCTGTTGACCACACTCGCCGCATCCTTAGAATACTGTTTGTTTCATGACAACGCTTGAGAAAATAGCTTAATTTTGAAGTTCCTCAAACAATGATAAGAATCCTATTCCCAAGAAGTCTTCAGTGGGAAAATATATTCATTCATTCATTCATCCATCCATTCATTTCTTATTCATTCATTCATTCATCCTGATTCATTTCTTATTCATTCATTTTTTTGTTATAATGTTTTACCTTCTAGGGTATTGTTTGCATTTTCTTCTCAATTCAGAGCGAGAAGAACTGAATGTACAGTATGGCTTTGAAGGTACGTAGTGATATTATGATCTAGATAACAATATGGCTGCACTAGTCAAATGGAAATCTGGGGTCATAGTTAGGGAGGTAGGAGATTTTCCCAGTTATAATGCATACTTTTCTATGAGTTTCCCGGGGTATTTCTTAAGTCAGTACGTGTGCGGCTTGCAGACTAGTGGGAAGCGCGCACGGTAGTTAGAAGCCGTTTAATGTCACGAATCTTAACAACCCTGATCATTATCAATCAGTTATTATTTAATAGTAAAATTAATCATTGCTCATGCGTTATAAATGATTTATTTCTGTCTTGTTTGCATTTTAATTGGATGAGCAGTAATTTGGCGTGCTGTGATTGGTTCGGCGAATGCGTGCATGTCGTTAGTTCGTGCTGTGATTACTTTTTTCTAGACACACGTATCTTTACCGATAACAAAGCACAAAATGCTGTAAAATGAAATAAATTTAGTTTATTGCAAGTTATAACTCAAAAAGTTTGGTTGTGTTACAGGCTGGATTTCTTGTGGTATACCTGCTCGTTATTCCCATCGTAACGTCGTCAAGAACAAACCTCCGTGAAATGAACCGACAGGAAGAAAAACGTCATCTTGCCCCAAAACCATCGCCACAAAAACGGTGCGCTAATCCTTGTAAGGGAGCAGCGCATAACACGACCGTTGACACCGCTGATGGACAAGTTGTCTGCCTTGTACCAACGGTCCAAGAACTGGTTGAACAACTCGATAAAATTGGAGGCTATAATCGTCATTACGTTGCAGTTACGATGGAAGAGGCCGAGGCAAACTTTGACAACCTGCTTCCGAAAAAAATAAAACCAAAGCCTGCTCTCCCTTATTACCACATGGCCTTACGTCCGTCCCATGGACGTCGATGGAAACTGGGCCACAAGAAGAAATTAAGGTCTAGCGCAGATGCTTCAAGTGCCAAAGCAAATAAAGCCAAAGTGAGACAAAAGAGAGAGCTCTCCTGCCTAACACCGACATGCCAAGTGGCAGGCCAGCCAACTCGGGATGGAAATCGTATCTGTCCTGCCTGCCAAAGATGCAAGAAGCTTCCCGATAACATTTTCCCAAAATACGTCAACGAAGTCTCTTGCGATAACTCTAGTTCAGGTAATTCCATTACCCATTTTTGCTTTCCAAATATCGGTACTTGCAAGCAGAAGACCATGGCTATCGATCTACTGACGCATGAGGATGACGACTATGAAGTGGTCAAAAAGAAAAACAACATTACTTACATGAGACAAGTCTGGAAAAAGAAAAGCATAGCTATCAATTCTTGCTGTGAATGTTACTCGTAACAAAATAAAATAACCCATAGGCGGATCCAGGTTCTTTTTGATGAGGGTGGGGTGGGGCGGGGGTTGCACTATTTATGATCAGGACTCGAAAACCAAAAGTAAATAACATTAAATCGATAATTGAGTATAAGAAGCTCATCTCTGGGAGGGGGGGGGGGTGTGCGCCCCTTGCAGCCCACCCCTGCATCCGCCCGTGTTCCTACGAAAAAGAATACATTAGCTTTAATAGCATATGAAAAAGACTCGGGTTTAGGGAGAGATCGCAAGAATTTTCAAGGAACGTGGAAATCGATGCAAGGAACTTCGTAGAATCGATGACTCTTCCTTTTGTAATTCCAATTCAATATTGAAAATCAATCAATAAATCAAGTGTAGAATACGAATAGATAATGCTCTCGTTTTCTTTTGGTGAGTTATTTATTAATTCATATATTCTAGTCAGTAAAAGCTGTTGTTGTTTGGGTATGTACCTGTTGGATGGAAGACCCCGACTGCGGCTTCAAGCACTCCAAGGCGCATTTTAATTACTATCAAACAACTAAGTTGTCTAAATCTCCTTGGCTAAAAATGTCTCCATCAAGTATCTTTGTTGGTCTTCTATGGACTACAATTTGCTTTAACGGTAAGAAGTCCTTGAGTTTTTATCTCTAGTTAATATTATTAATATTTTGTTTAGAAAGAAGCACTTTGATTTGATGCTAAGAACAGCTAGATAAGACATGTTGAGTAAGTTAAAAAAAAGTCATAGAAATATCAAAACATATAAAAAAAACCCCTGACATTATTTGATATATATATTTGAGCTTTAATTTCATTTACAAGTTTAATTTTCGGGTTTCATCTCTAGTACGTTTAAGATAAAATATAGAATAATGAATAAATGAAATAGCTGAGAAAATACACCCGAAAATACGTCACAACTAAAAATCTCTATTGTTTTCTCCCAGTGGTTCCTGTCCAAGGACAACAAGTTGTAAACTTTAAGGAAAGCTGTACTGACACACACAATTCATTTCGTGCAAAGCACAAGGTTCGTGATGCTGTTTTTCTTTCATTTTGTTTGTCACTGTTGTTTGTTTGTTTGTTTTAAATTGCATTCGCCCTGTTTTTCGTAGGCACCAAACGTACAGTGGTCGAATACTCTAGAACAGGAGGCAAAACGCTGGGCTGAATATTTGGCTGAAACTAATAACCTCTTTCGTGGGAGCAAAGGTGAAAACATTTACTTGTCGGCAGTAGTAAAGTCTTCCATCAGTGGTGCTGAATGTAAAACTGCCGTTGAGGAGTTCTACAGCGAAGAAAGCAAGTACGATTACAGTAAAGCCATACTATCGCGTGACTCTGAAAGATTTACGCAGGTTAGTGTATATGTCTGTTAACCTAAAGTGCTTGCCCTTATGCAAAATCTGCTTACCACTTTTTTAAACCGTTTTTATCAGCTTGTATGGCAGAGCATTCTGGAGATTGGAGCAGCCGGAGCAAAGAGAAAAGATGGCAAAATAGTCGTGGTAGTTCGGTATAACCCGCCTGGAAACTACAACTCAACGGATGCCTTTAAGGGAAACGTTTTACCAGGTCCACCAGGAGTTCAAGCACAGCCAGGCCAAAGTAGTGCTGCGCATGTCAAACAACACGTACCGCTGTCCGCGATGATGATAATAACCCTTGTGACCAAATTACTAATTGTTTAGCATGGATCCCCAAACACTTTGGGACGGTGGACCTCGCTTTACACTTAAGGCCTCGCTACACTTTGCAATTTTCTCAGCAACTTGTCTCTCGCAATGCTGTTGGCTGGAGAATTGCACAGTGTAACAGGGGTTACAACTATGAACAAAAATAATGAAGAAAAACCATTAAAATTACACGTGGTCCTAGTTTGTGTTAGGGAAGTTCTCAGATTTAAGACCAACTATTTTACAATTGTCATCTATTGTAGCTCCTATATGTTCATAAAAGTCTATTGCTGGTTTGTTCCAGTGAGCAACTTCCAAACGTAAACTCTTGCAATCTTTTTCTATTGCAATCTGAAACAAAAAGTATGAACATAAATTCGGGAGAAAACAATAGGAAGCCATTTCAGCGTAACAGTATAGAGCGTAAAAGTGTACGTGTTGCAAGGACAGTGCCATAGTAGAAGTATTTGTCACTCATAGTTGAAACAAAATCAAGGGAAATTCGGTTTTCAAAATGATTGAAGGAAAAGTTCCTGAAAATTCTTCAAGTGCACGTAATGCCTCAACCCCTCCCCCCCCAGGAAATAAATTGAAAAAAATTATGTTCCGTGAAATTTGGCTGGTTGTCTAGCTACTGTTGGCGAGGTCGCGGTGTAAATATGAAAATAGGTGTAAGGATTAGGTAAGTGCTTATTAAAAGTGTTACCTTTGCTAACTCCATCATAAAAGCTTTCCCTATTCCTTGACCTAAAACAGAGAAATTTTAATTCAAAATATCACTTAGTATACACCCTATCAACAAAGCCAGGGACATGAAACACTTATTTTCCCTCAATTATCTGGTTAATCATAATAACCATGCTAAAATTAAGTAAAATAAAATGAATGGACCGTGTACAATAATGCCGCAGAGGTAGGTTCTGTAAAAGCCACAATACTAGTGAAGTAGACTATAAAAATGAATGGCTGTAACTACGTGAAAAACTTAGAACGATAACAACACGACGTAAAATGAAGTAATCGGTGAAATTTCAGTGCTATACTATAGCATAAACAGCTTCGCTTCCATGATTTTTTTACCTTGTAGTTTCCAAAGGGAGCCCATTTTAAATATTTAAATAAATGTATTCTCTACTTTCGCATACCCCATAATGCCTTCTGTTTTTGGGGGGTGGTTATTGCAATTCAAATCAAACAAATTTAAACACAATAACTACCCCCCAAAAGTAGAGGATAGGTAATTTTTTTTTTTTAAAGGTTCAAAGAAATTCAGACAATCTCAGTCTCTAAGAAAAGGAAAGAAATTATAATTTGTCACTTTTATCTACAGTATGTGGTCTTCTTATATTACCTCTTTTATGTGCAGCAACATATAAATCAACTATAATTAGCATGCGTCCATGATTTGATTTGTAACCATGGTGATACAGGGAGTACCCAATCGGCTGCTTTGTTGAGCTGCTCGTAGTATTGGTTGCAGGATTGTTTTCAGATTGGTTTTCTATTTTCTCTTCAGCTATGAGAAGGTAGCACCAAGGATTCTCTCCAAAGCAGTCACGAAGAAGATCTTAAGATACAAATTTAGAATCAATAATTAAGATTCTCTGATTATAAGTAAAGTCTGCAGTTTTCAGTTATAAATAAAAACTAAAAAAGCCCCTAAACTACCTTTGATCTGAATACATACCTTCAGTAGATATACCATCGCAAGAACTTCGGTGAAAGGCTATCATCTCCTTGAAATTAACCCATTCCAAAAATAAAAGTAAAGATATTCGGGATATATAAGGCACTCCAGGAGTAAGAAGCGATTAAATGCCCCACATATGCCGGAGGTGGTGGGGCTGGGGGGCTGGGGTTAATGGAACGCACTATCGTACTTAATCGATGAAATCGATAATCGATGGCACTCGATGGAAATCGATATAAATCGATGCCAATCAATCGATTAATATTGGAAATCGATGATCAATCGATGGCCGACATAGTCGTGACCTCTTATTGATTGGCAATCGATAATCGACAACCACTGAATGCCAGCCATCGATTGATATTGATTGTTGAAGAACGAAGGATTGCTTCTGTGTTGTTTATTATGCCAGCTGGCTTGTGCTTTGCCTGTGTTCCGTGCCTCGGATTATGAACAAATAGCGCTGCGCGTCAGTGACGTCACAACTCAAACAAACCAAATGAAACCACATTTTTCATCTCCTTGAGTCCGACTTCTGCCGTTTGGTTTGTAATGACCACTTTTTTTAAAAAAAGAAATGTTTTCATGATAAAATGTATGAAATAAAATGTATGTTTCTCCGTGTTCTTTTCAGTATGATTACAGTTGTCTGAGTCATGCATCTATTACGTGAGCTATTTTTAGAACCGACGCGCAGCGCTATTCAAGAATGTCTAATGAAGCACGAGGAACTGGAAATACAAGAGGACCAGGAAAAACGTTACATGAAAACAGATTGCAATGTTCAATGAAAACCGATGCCACCTTCGTGTGATTATTGATTGATCATCGATTGACCAACACCAATCGATATCAATAACTATATTTCCATCCATTGATATCTATTTATTGATTGGTTTCCGATGATCGATTGTCATCGATTAAGTACGCTGGACTGGATTGAGTCAAGAACAAAAAGGTTGGGCTCACCTTAAGCATTTGTCGAAAAGATGAACAATCTTGATGAGTCGCTTTGCGTATTACACAGTTACGATACATCATTTGAATCAAAGATAGATGGACTCTCGTGTCTTCCCTATCTTTCTTCAGGAAGTGCACAGGAAGCCCAACTAACTTTCTATTTTCTTAAAAACTGAAATCAAAAATAGCAAAATGTTTCGTTGATTCTCTAGCTTGTGATTAGTTGGGGAATTAAAGCTTTCTTGCTTTGCTCTAGTTTTTCATTTTTCTTTTATTCACAGTAATTTTTTCTTTAAGAAATTAAGAGTGGTCTTCCTGTGGATTTTGGTCAGCGGCAATATCTCGCCCCACTCCTCCTCGGTATCGGTTTGTTGACTTGTGGTTTTGTAGTTTGCAAGTTTTCTATTTTATTTGTCCATCGGAATTTCATAATTCCCTGGCTCGATCTCTACGAAATGTTCCAGGAAATAACGTAGGAAGACACAGAATCAAGATGTCTGCCAAGCTCCTGTCATCGCTTGTTCAAACTAAATCTATTGAACTCGTAATGGCGCCAATTGCTGCTCAGGTGAAGATGAGAGAGTAACTTAACAGTTAACAGAGTAACTTGACAGTTTGTTTGTGACGCTGGCAGCCTAAATTATAGGTTACAGTAGCTTAAATGTTAAAATATACTGCTGAATATGTTTATATGAAGTGCTTAAGTGCACAGAAGTTTATATTCGGTCCAACAGGCGCATGATTATTTTAATAGTAATGCAAAAGCTGTACTTTTTGCTGAATGAAGCTTATAAAATAGTCCAGTAGGGACAGCGTGCATTCCCACCTCCCCCTGAGGCATTCATGTAATAGACCTTTTACCAAAATGGCGGCCGAAAATTCGAATGAGTAAAAATTTGACTGAGTGAAAAATTAATACCAGCACTAGAAAGAGCCTCAACTTTAGTAACCCTGCAAAGAGTCATTATGTTAGGTGTTATAGCGGCCGAGAAAACATTTTTCAAAAATTTCCAAATTTACAGAGAAATTTACGTCTGGGGGTATAAGTTACGTCATACTCCCAGACATACATTTCTCTGTAAATTTGGCAATTTTTGAAAAATGTTTTCTCAGGCACTTGTATTTGTTTCTAATTTTAAATTATTTGAAATTTCGGCTGCCATTTTGGTAAAAGGTCTATTGAGCATGTTCTCCTGTGTATTCTTTGCTTGTACATTCTGTTCTTATGCTCATTTTACTGTTCGGAGTGTAAAGAACATGGGTGGCTACAGAAATGGAGTTCAATGGGGTTCCCTGTAGATCTGCAACAGCTTAAGGTCACAAAGGTTTGGTTCATTGACTGGTCATTGATTTCCAATATCAATCAGTTAAATAATATTGATTGGTTATTGATTGACATCAATATACCTTTCTCGAACTTACTCAGATGATCCACAACAATAGTTCCAAGTCAAGACTAAACTTGATTCTTTTATCTATCAAGGCCAACCTTGACTTGAAACCATTGTTTCATAATCATCCTAGTGGATTAATATCGAGCATTGTTTTATCAATTGATTATGGCTGGGTTTCTCCAATTTCCTTTTTAGGTATCTCAGTTGATAATACTAAATGAAGCAGCAGAGAGGGATGGCATTGCTATGCCTAACTTGGTGTCTTATGCAAGGCAAATCAATGTCCGCATAGAAAGCTTGGTATTAGTAGCACAGAAACTTGTCTCTGAAAGCAGTGATGAGGTTTGTCCCCCCTTTTCTTTTTTCCTAGTTCAGGATAATTACATGATTGTAAATTAGTCAAGATATCATGCCTGTTGGTCATGC
>JAADYU020024452.1:0-10454 GCA_011763375.2 Heteractis magnifica
AACCATTGGCAACACACACGACCGCGTTGAACTCCCGTGGTTGATTTCAATGAAATAAGCTGGAAGCCTCAATAATTTGCGCACCGCCCGCTTCCTGTACCTTGCAGAGTCACCGAGGCGTGGAGCAGATTTTGAAGTGCATCATGAAACTGCTTACGATTGCTGCGCCTTGAACCAGTCTTGATTACAGAAGTGTTTTCAGATCGGTTGAAGCACGCGTTTCCTGTTTTGATGATTGTAAACACGTCATTGTTTTTGTCTTCGCAGATCCTCGATGATATGATGGATGTGGAACGAGCATGTGATCGATTTTGATCGATAACATCAGTATATAATTAACCTGTATTACTCCAAGTCCAGTCCTGTCCCCCAAGGTTTCCTTACGTCAATCTCACTCAGTATCATCTGAAACGGATTGTGTGAAGAATCTGAAACGTTTATCACAGGGCATTAGTGCGACGTAGTGATCACGTGACCATTTAACGAGATAAGTGCTTGTTGACATAGTTACGACCATGTCAGTCTTAGCTTAGGTCCGTTCAAGGTGACTTACCCTCTATGGCCTGCCTAGCGTGTCACAAGTGTGAATACTTGTTTTTACCGCCATAACTAGAACCCAAACGCCACGGTTCCAGACTTTTTGCCTTGAGGTTAAGCTTGGCCAGCGAAAACAATCCTATCCCAGGGTACGCTAGGGCAGAGGCTTAGTCTGTGTTTAGGAATCGAGGAAAAAGAACGAAGTATCGGGAACAAAAGTTTTAGATATGACATTTTGTGCCTTTGTGCTCTTGTACTTCTTGTATAATAAAAGCCAGTAGCCAAAAAATCCTCGCTTGTTTTCTCGATCAAACTAAACCTTAAACTAAACTCGATATGTCAACACAAGGGTCTCACAATAAAGCTGAATTTGTCGAAATTAATCCCTGTTTTTATAAATAGAGACAAAGCCCGCTGATTCGATAAACTTTGGTGCATCCGTGCTGCTCAGTAGCTTTGACCGACCGTTAAGTAAAGAAAGACTGAAAACGATAGTCCATCTCAAACTGTGAATATTATGGTTAACCTTTAAAGTCGATGACTGACAGCTCAGGACAGTGTTTCATCTTTGATTCCGTACTCGTGAGCCTATGACGTTGTGTCTAACTGCGACAGACCTAGAGTCCTTTCCAATTCTTATCTGTGGACGCGATTTTAACGTGAAACTAAAAACCAGATTTTTTCAAAAAAGTGGTGAGCCCATTATTGTGGTTTTCAGCAGAATAAGAACCGTAATGAAACACCGAGTTAAATATCCAGACTCAATATTTTTGTAACCACGAGTCCGCCTAGAGTCTTGACCCTTTTCACTGTGACAACCACAGGAGTGATCACTGGGTCGTGGGCTTGTAGAATCTTTTAGCAATAGAATACCGAGCTTTCCATGGGACTGAATGTTCCTTTTTGAGGTCCTTACATCTGGGGTGGGGAGATGAATATAGCCGGTTTGAATTCCTATCTGCATTTAACCAGGCTTGATATTTGTGAAAGGTTTTTATTGTCCGTCTTAAACGCTCTATTTATATCTAATTGCCTTTTTCATGGGCCAACAATTAAAAATAATCCATTCCCTAAGACCCTAATGAATTTCCTTTGCGACGGTTTTTTCACCAGTTCTCGTCGGTTATCCAGGGGACGCTTTCCAGTCGGTAGCGTTCATTTTTTATCGTACGTTCGATTTGTTAGGAAGGAAAAATATGTTTAAAATCTAAGAGGAGGAAAAAAATTGATGGCTGTTTGATTTGGCATTGGAGGTATCGCTTATTGATAGATCACATTCCTCGCATTCCACAAAGGTCTTTCTAATTGCATTGTATTGTCGGAGTAGACTTACCGTGACGTAATATATGCTGCTCCCTGATAGAACCATAATCCGCTCTAACTGTTGTTTCTGTGAAAAACCTGTTGCGCATGTAAAATACGAGGTAATTATCACAGTGGTTGTGATAGATTGTGCTTACCCACATAAAAAAGAGAGCTGTGAATATCGGTATTATCCCAAGATCTGCGGCAGCTAGAGCCCAGCGGAACCCCTCCTTTGTAATACATCACAAAACATTCGCACAAATTTAATTGGTTCTTTCAAACACTCCTGTCTCTTGTGGGCGATTTACATTGCGCATAATCACTATAATCAAGATTTGATTTCAGTCAAGCACAGTGTTTGAGGGTACATGGTAGTGGGACAATGCGCCGGAGCGAGTTGTTGGTGTTTCTGACCGCCATAGCAACTCGAGAAGGTTCTAGTAACCCTAAATAATGCTATCGCTCTTTAAGGAGTTAATGAGTATCATCACGAATGAAGGAACTTGCGCTAAAACCGTCCAGAGATCGTCAACGAAATGAATCACGTGGATCCGCATCAAACCCCCAGCGAAGACGACGCAGTGGTCTGTCTGCGCTTGCGTCGAATCAAGCCTTGCGGAAAATCCAGTCCGAAGCAAAGATGGCGCTTACATGTAAAGTGCAGTACTTGGATGACACGGATCCGTTCGCCAGTACTAATTTTCCAGAGCCAACCAGGCCGCCAACCTATACTTTTCACCTCAATATTCCCCTGTGCCAACAAGTGGACGGCTTGCATCGGTTATTATGTGCACCGCACGCTGTACGTGAGCCTTCTTACGGGCTTTTCCCGTGCGTTTTTGAATGCCTCTTAAAGGTTTTAAAGCTGTGTTTTTGTTGGTATTTTATTGATTGAGGTATTCTACTGGTTTAGATCGACGATGTTGCACTACAGCTGTCTCATAATGGCTGCTACTTAGAACTGGAAAATACGCTTGAGGAACAAGCAGATCTGCTGGAAGGCTTCCTTGATAGGTAATTATGGCTAAAATTGTAAACATGGCTGCTACACCTTTGTATACAGCTCTTAGATATTTCAGAATTGCTTCCTTAGACTGTGTTCAGTCTTGGCTTAGTCGTATTTACCCAGACTGGCCATTGTGGCCAAACTGTGGTTATATACTCTAGACCAATCGTTCTAATACAATTCCATCTCTTGTAATTGCAGCCGCAAAAACACAATAATACTACGAACTTCGCTATCTGTTCGCGTTCACAACTGTATAGGTATGTTAATCCACTGGTTAATACACACACATATATCTATAATATGGAATCCAGATGCATTTTTACTGCATGATTATGCTCTGTACTCATACTCTTGGTTCTACTGACAACTTAACGATCATATGTTGTCAAAAGCTCAACCTCTAACCTACGATATTTTTTTCGTTGTACGCGCTCACAACTGTTTATTCGAGCACCTATACAGCCTCCAGTTTTGGGGTTTTAGCTTCGATTATGTGTTATGTTAATATCAGCTGTTTGGAGCATTGTACTGTGTTTGTTTTAAAAGCTTTGCGAGAAAAGCGAGTTTAAGAAATATAAGGATGTGTATGACAAATCGATGAATGTAGTCGTGTGGTATTTCAAGCTTGTGGTGTTACAAAATTCGAATATTTCGTTATTATGGTCGCGTACTCTGTCGAACTCGGCTGTACAATCCTCCCAGCAGTCAAAATTCATGGATTAGGATTGAATTAGATAAAGTCTCGTTTTGTCGTTTTATTTTTACGCAAACCCAGCTAAGCGTACGTTTCTACGGACGATATATTTTTATTGATCATAGCAAACTGTCCATTGCTGGTCAATAGTAATTTGCATAAAAATAAGGTCACCTCAAGTGACGGAGACCTATGGGGATCTGTTTGTTTAATGATAGATATGAATAAGAAAAAGCTTTCGTTTGATGTTAGTTCTCTCGTGATCGTATAACGGTATCGAAGATTTTTGGGGTTCGTCTCTATCCTGGTTGTACGTCAACACTTGTACATGTACGCGCGTTCCTGACGAATACTAAAATGTTACGTCTATTTCACCGAGTGTGCTTCGTGTTGAATTATGCTAAAAAATACCCGGAATATTTCCTGTAAACATTCTCTTGCGGGTTTAGCTAAGGTTAGGAATTAATCGCAAATTAATACACTTTAGTAAGGATTTTTCTTTCCGGATACAGTAAGTATCCCATCAAAACCTCACCAGCTCTTCATAAAACTTTTCATCTTGACTTCTTGTAAACATTACTGTTGTCTCGCGAGCAAATTTTTAATTAATTAAATTTAGATTTCCAATATCTCTTTATTTTCAACGCATCGTGATCAAGTTTACTTGGCCTATGGTGATTAATGTAATGACAGTTTAATATTGCTTTCAATGAAATGGAGAAGGAATGCGGTAACTTCCAGTGTTCATTCTGAAAAAATTCAATTAAAATATGGTCACACAGTTTGACTGACAGTTTAAATACAAGTTCGTTTTTGACTATAAAACAGTTTTTGTTTCTGTGAATTGGGATTTTGAGTGTTTCTAAAGTAACTCTGCATGATTAAATGCTGACAATATTGCTATTCCACATAATTACTATCAACAACCTCAAACTCTGAGTTATTGACTTGTATCCCAAAAATTAATAAACCGTTGTAAGATATTTTTCTCAAAGTCATACCATCTAGGAATTTTATCTTTTCTAAGATAGCATGATTATTCACTATGAAACAAGTTGTTCATGGCACTTCCAGATTTCTTAAGCTTTTGTTTAAAAAGGAGTGAGGGTCACACTAAGTGAACATCAGTTCAATAACTATTAGCATTGGGAAAATAAAGTGTTCATCCTTGCATGTGAAAACCTGTAATGTCTGAAATATCTGACTTGGTGTTGAACATAGTCAGGTTGATATTTTTTTTTGTACAAAATGCTAGTTCTTGTATGACTTTAGGGTGATAATAGTCATGAAATCTAATACCTGAATGACTTCATCAAATATGATAGCTAATTCCTTGAAATTTGATACTAGTTATTCTAGACAGCCATTTGAAAACTGATACTTTTGAGTGACAAAATCCTTGTTGCATGACACATTTAAAAAGATTATATTTTTTCTGCTTCTGTTTTTCTCTGCATGTGTTTTCAGAGCATTTTATCTTCATAAATCACTTCAACTCAACACATTACTGCAATATTGACACCTTTTATGGTATGCACTATGTTACAATTCATCAAATCAAAGGTAAATTTTGATCAACCACATTTAAGTAAGTGTGTGGGTGATGTGGCTTGTTTTTTCATCTTCAATTTTAAAGACAATTCTGTTTGAATTTTAGAAACCTGTGACTGTAATTCTAAGTATGCAGTCCTATAATGTGTAATTTTTCAAAGATAATGTAGTGACAAATAGTTTTGTATGTGAGTAGTATGCAGTATTTTTGCCATAGTTAATGAAGTCATGCTAGTTCATTTTGTCTCTCTGCTGTCTCTTGTGTTTGGTCTTGTTTTCTGGAGTTTTTGCAATAAGGTTACATGTATATTTATCCCTGATTTTCTGACTTGTATTGAGGCAGAAAATGTTGTAGCTACATGTAGTATTTTTTATTTTTGTTTATTTTCATTTTGGCCCTCAGGCTGAAATGTTTCTGTATTTGGTTAGCCATGAACATTTCTGATGCTTGTCAATAATTATTAGCTGTCACTATATTTCCTCATACCAAATCATATTCGTTGAATAACATAGTCTAGTAGGTAAGAGGTGCTTTAAAGTTTAATATTACAACACAACGTCAGCACTGCATGTTCACAGGTAGATGAAACAGAAAGTACCATGCACAGATAGCCTGCATTGCAGCCAAACAAACTGTTTGTTCAACACAGGCTATGTACAGACAACTTTCTTCCTTTTTTCTGGCTACTATGAATTCTTGAATGAGTATCCAGAAGGGTTGAAATATCTTTGCTTTAAAGCAATATAGGCTTGTTGTCATTACCATTGTTATAATTATTTATAATTATTATCATTATTAGTATTATCATCATTATTATTATTATATCAGTAAATACAACTGTATTTGAACTTATGTTTCTAAATAGCCACATAGGGCACACTCCATATAACCTATAAGGTACATATGAAAAATCTGAATGTGATGAAAAAATATAGAGCTGTTAAGTTGTGATGTATTTCCAGGTCCAATTTTTCACAAAATGTGCTAAAATAAAACCAAAGTGTTTATCAACGATTCCTCCTCCACCTATAATAAACAGACCCATGTACACCAATTCCTACTATGAAGAAAAAAGCAAGAACAATCTTGAAAGAACTGCTTTTCATTTTGGACCCGAAAGTCGCTTTTTCATCCAAGTGACGTAACACTTAACAGCTCTATAGAAAGGGAAGAAATTGAATGCCTAAAATTCTATAATCTAAGAAACAAACTATTAACTACACAAAGTCAAGTTATTATTATTATTATTATTATTATTTAAAATAAATTAAAAATTTATTATTACTATTATTAAGATTATTATCATTATTATGCATAGGTTATGCTTAGAGCAACATGCCATTTCATAATTATATATAATGTTTCATAGTTGTATAATATATAGCCCCACTTTAAAACCAGCCGACAATTTTATAATCTCCTTTTACATTAAAATCAAAAAGGAAAATTATTGTTTTATATTTCATGTTATTTTTATAGCTGCATTGGAACATCTAGCATGTTCTGCTTATTAATAATAATACTGATGGCTGTCATCTGATGGCTTTTTTTTTCTCATCCATATTTTTTAATTACTCCTATGAAGTGTGTGTGCTGTCTGATTTATTGGTTATTATTATGGCACAGCAAATATTTCAGAAATGATTTATTAGAGTTTTAGAGGCATGTTAGTTTTACTTGAAAAATTTAGATGTTAAAGGAAAAATATTCCTTTTCAATATTTAAAAACCAAGAATGCATGTGGTCATCTTCATTCTCACTGCCTTCTCAGTGCAATAACGACTTGTATTAGTTCATTCTATTTTATTCAATTCATTTTTAACCAAAAATTGAATTTTTTAAAATGAAAATTTAATTTTCTCTCCACTATGTTTGTATAGAAAATTTTTAATAAGAAACTTCTGGAGCTTTTAGATAATTTAGGATTTTAATGATCACTTAGCAACTCTAGTCTTATGTCTGCAAATTGCTATTAAACAGAAGCTTATGTGAAAAACAAAGCGTCTAGATAGGTAATAAGTTGTTTTAAAGATTAAAAATAAGCCACAATCCAGTTTTTATCCTAATCGATAAGAACTGCATGTATGATTCTGATGTTTTGTCGTGTTGAAATTTTCATGCCATTTTAGCTTATTCAAGTTGTTTGCTTTTTCGTCGCCCTGCTGTCAGCTTATATACTTACATCTCATTAAAACCTTTATGAGCGAGTAATTCAAATTTGTTTGTTGAGGTTTTGAATCTTTTTTAAAAATTTAGCTGGTGTTGATGAAGAAAAAAATTGCAGTTCGTTTTGAGACTCCTTTTCCTTGACTGGCTAGCAATACGTTTGGTATGCATTTCCTTTGAAGTCGTTTTGGAACTGAGTAGTAGATTGTCCAGCTGGGGAATAAAAAAGATAAACATCTGTTAACGATGCGTTTTATGTGGTTCGTTTACATAAAACGTCTGTAACGGAGGCTATGTTAACGAAAGCTTTCATATGTTTTAAGACTAGAAAAAGAAGGAAAATAACTTCAAAGAAATGATTTAAGGCGTGCTTCCTGTCTTTCACCATTTTGTTTATTTGTTTGTTTGTTTGTTTGTTTGTTTGTTTTTGGCGCTTTTTTACGCAGGCGCGTGTGAGCGCGCGTTCATTTTTGGCGCCAAAACGTACTCGATTCTGATTGGTTGTAGCTAAGAATTCCAAATTTTATGAAGTACATTTTATGAGACTTGAATAAATTACATTTTCTTAAAGCCTACTCTCGTTTTATCTCTTTACAAAGAAGAACTCTGGACATATCTAGTTGAAACAAAACTGAAACAAAACTAACAGAACCATAGTAAACTGTAACCAGAGAAAAATTTCCAGAATTCCTTGCGTCCTTTGCAGGAGGCTGGTTCATTGTTTCTTTGCAGAGATCAAGTGGAACGCGGGAAAGGGGAGTTGTTTTCTTAATAAAGACTTTTAATGGAGCGATTTTAGTTATTTGGTGGAAACAGAATTGTTTTAAAAGTTACAGAAAAGTTTACATTTACATCTTATTGCTATCCAAATTCTTGACGTTTTACCGAATAGCCCAATGGGTAAACCAGTGTTTCCAGTTCTTAACATGATTTCGGGGCTTTTGGTTTTGCACAGAGCACTGTTGCTGAGTTTTATGAAAGAGTAGTGTTCATCCTAGCTTGTCTCCTTTGATAGTAAAGAATTAACCGACATATCTTTCATACACCCTGCCATTCACTATGAATGGATTTAGGAAAAATAATTCAAGTATGAATGAATTTTCGCAGTGGGTGACCAATTAAAAGTTTAACCTATTCATATTCCTATTCGAGATGAAATCACAACGTCATGTTACGCGTTAATGTTTGTAACCCGAAAGAAGAAGAAGAAACAGAGTCTTTGATGCTAAATTTACTCAGAATTCGCATTATAACTATGATCTCCATAAACCTTAACTAATATGAATGGAAGTGGGCCAGGCTCGGCTGTGAAGGCATCGCGCGTTCGTTGTGCTTGCAAGGATAAAACTATATCAAGGCAAAAAGTACCATTTTATACCAATAGCAAAAAGTACGGTGAGTAAAACGATCATTCTTAATTTATTTACACTATAATGGCTAAATTTGTGTCTCGAGTCTTCTGATTGCTTTGATATAGGGCAAGTTATTTTCAAAACTATTTCACTTACATTTTATTACAAGTCGGCTGAGCTTTTCACTTCCGGTATGCAAAAATCTTGATAATGATCGAAATCGATACTATGATATAGTGGACACTTCTAAAGGAAATTTTTATTTCTTGCATTAATTCCTTTGCTTCTTTTTATGAAATAAATTAGAAACATAACTTAATTTTGAAGCGAAAATCATCGACATCGTGATACCCGGTACATATTCAAGGCTAAGGCTCCCTGCATGGGATCATGGAGATTACAGAGGATGCTTTTCATTCCACAAATGAAGATCCCAATGTGTAACAACATATAAAATACTCTCGGCTCTTTCTTGCTTGTCACTGATTAGATTATCACTAAATTTAAAAACATTTCTAAGTAGGTATGCATCATTCATGACGTTTGTTTTATTGTGTTTTGTGCTTCGGCTTCCCATCCTCTTTCTTTCTTTCTCTCTCTCTCTCTCTTTTCTTTTTTCTTTCTTTCTTTCTTTTTTCTTTCTTTCTTTCTTTTTTCTTTCTTTCTTTCTTTTTTTCCGTCGTTTTTCTTGTCTTATTCTTCTTGCTATTCTTGCTCTTCGTCTGGATGTTGTTGTTGTGTTTATGTGTTGTTGTTGTTGTTCTTTTTCAATAGAAGCTAGCTAGTTATCAATTCATAGAATGTCACATAAGTTCAATTTACCAGTTGTCTACCGACGCTGAAAGTCAAAACTTTTCCATTTGTTTGTATAAAACAGCTTTAACTTATAATTTGTTATAAGGTCAAATAGTCAAGACATTGGTTAGTTTATTTTGTACTCTGGTCTGCAGTTACCAAAACATTCCTTAAAATGTTATCAAAATGCAAAAATTCCACTATGGAACTATTTTCGTGCTGATACGATAGCTTACTTTTGTTGAGTTTACTGGAATTTCCTATTTTTGACAAGAAAACTCAATTCTACAGCACTATGAATAGACTTTACCCAGCATATGAAGTATTTGTTTGTTCTTAAAGACCTCACTGACGTCATTATACAGCCATTATCGTCAATCACAGTATCAGATGGAGCACGGTATTTCCTACCTATCAGATATCGATATTTATTTTAGTCTCAACTTTAAACTGAATGTTTGGAAAATAGTTCTTAGGAATTCAAAAACAAGATGGCTGTAAGATTATTCAGATAATTCATTGTCGTAATGTCAGCTGTGGAATATGTACCTCAGTGTTATCGAGAATCAGTATTTTGACAATGAATTTCTCTAGATTAAGAGAGACTTGACCAGTATTTTGTGTAGACTTTCTTTATTTGGGAAACGACTAAGAATTGCCTTATTTCATTATGACGTCACATCAAAACAAGTTGTTGATTAAACGCTAAGGATCATGGTCGTGGGAGGGGGACAAAGCAGTAACAACACAATGAAAACCGATATGAAATGCGTTTTGTAGACCGTAGAAAAGCAGTAACAGCCACCAAATATTCAGTACATCTTATATTCTGAAACCAGACAAGTTGAGAGTAAACCTTTTTTTAGAAGAGTGAATTTTGTTTAAATTTCTATTGTTCTGAACGATTCTGTCCTCCTCATAAACAAGCCGTGACGTCGTAATGAAATAGGGCAATAGAGTGACGTCACTCGAATGAAAAAGCAACTTCCGGGTCCAAAATGAAAAGCAGTTCTTTGAAGATTTTTCTTGCTTTGTTCTTCATAG
>JAADYU020024563.1:0-10452 GCA_011763375.2 Heteractis magnifica
TTTTCTTTTCTTTTCTTTTTTTTTGTGTGTGTGGTTTTAAAGTTTTTGCTCCTCTGCAAAGTAGCCATCTTAATGGAACGACACTACACCGTTCTATTATTGATTATCTAGGAGATTTTGCTCCTGAAATGTCTTCTTCTTTTAGTATATTGCTTTCTTCGGACACGCTTAAACACAATTTGGTGCAGACGTCATTTTTTTATCGTGTCCTTCCGAACAATCCATAGATGCTTTGCGAACTCGACTGGATCCCAGTCCTCTGCTCGATTCGAGAAAGGCGAATGAAAATGCTTTGACGCGGCACCATCTCTGTCACGGCATGGCACGTTCGTGCCATAACTTTTTTCACAGGCATATAAAAACTGTCGCTATTTAAGTAGCGTGACCGTGCCGCGTAGCGTGACTTGATCCCGATATGAAATCTATTCTAAAACTTACGTCAGTGTTGCAGAGCCTGTATTCTCTGTCAGGACCTGAACATCTTTTACCTCCATTTTGTGGCCTACAAAAACACAACACCTTTAGGACTGAAATATACTATAGGCGGTGAAATCTTTAAAGCGGTGAAAGCTATATGGGGAGGCTTGAGATTAAAATGTTTTCTTTAAATCTATTGGGTATAAGGGGTTTGTTGATCTTCTGGACACACACTCTGTTGGGCATTGGATAAACTCATCCATCTTCACCGGGTTCTCCACCACACATTACCTTGTTCTCCATCTAATGCTAGTTCTAAATCTCGACGTAGGTGAGTAATCAACTAAGGAGCTGTGCCCTCAGCAAAGGGTTTTATTTTAAGTTCTACTCAAAATGTCTCAAATTTATCGTTCTAACAATGGGAATACAAGTTCGCATTGTTAGTTAAACATGAACCGCTCTAGCAGACTCTTACTGTGGATTGTCGCATCTTCTTTCTCTGTACTGCACTCCTCCACCACATGTTCTACTACATTTGGAGTATTTCTCGGACCATTTTGACCAGCTTCCGTCCCTTGCTCCTGGAGCCTCTTCACCTACAGCCACGCACTGACCACGCCTACACCACTGAAAATGTATAGAAGAAAATGGGATTATTACATTCAAAAACTGTGATCAATTCATAAATAGTAAATTTATTATCTCGTGTACTTCCATCATCATCCTCATCATCAACATCCTCGCCATCATATCAACACCACCACCACCACCATCATCATCATTGCTATCATCAACCCCAACACTAGCATCATCATCACCACCAGCATCATCATCACCGTCACCATAATCATCACTATCACTATCATTATGACGATCATCATCATCATCTTTCATTTCTATCTTACCTTGCCTCCTCCACAAGAAGTTCCGTCAGCTGCAGGAACTTGAGCTGTTTTACATCGTCCACTACCAAACGGCACTTCACACCACAGCTTAACACAAATTTGCTGCAAAGCAATTTCCTTAAGTCAAATCTTGTTGTCAGATATTTTTGCTTTCGTTGATCGAATTGTTTACTCATTATAAGGGTAAGCTGAGTCAGGCTAGTGTGTGAGAAGAGTCGTCATTTCCCTTTGCCCAGCCCTACACTACTACCGACTCATGGCGCTGGGTTATATATGGAGGGCATAAAATGACTTTTGCATACCGGGTAAGTATCGGGCTTTCATACCGTAGAGTCTATAATAATGGTAGACCAATAGCCTTCTCCCTGTACACAATACCAAACAAGCCATTTTTATTTCTGAGTTGCTACTCACATCGAGAAATTTGTCGCCATGGCAGTACTTGGCCTCTTGACCATAAGCCAGCTGGCATTGCTGGTCAGCGTCGTATAGCCTGCCGGGTAAATCAAAGGCCTGGGTACTAATGACCTCACGCTTCGTGGGTGGATCATCAAGACACTTTGAGTCATCGGATCTAAAAAATATAAAATAGTCTATTGTAAAAATGCCATACCGAAATGAGATATAGCATAGAGCGGTATGCAGTAACACTGAAATGGCTTCCCATAAGAATGGTTATCGTATGAGTGGGAAATGTAAGGTACTGACTTACAGCACGTATACGGTACGATATGCAGTAACATTGATATGGTTTCCCATTGTTTTCGGGTGAATCATCCAATCACAACATGCGGTTACGGTTACGGTAAAGTAAGGTACTGCTACGGTACGGGTACGAATTTGCCGTAGCGTTTCCCACTCATACGAAATCTGCTCTAAAGCTTAATGACATATATTCATGAATAGGTCGGATTATTCAAATTAGAAAATAAATTGAAATTTGTACTTACGCCAGGAATTGTTTGAGATAGTTCTTGCTACAGTCAGACCACTCGAAGACGGATACTTTGCCAGGTGCAAACGAAGACATGACGTTTGAACCATCATCACATGTGGATCCATCATGATTGATACCAAGACTAGATATATCACAATGATAGAATATATTTTAAATAGTCGAGTCAACTTGAATCTTCACTGTCATGCATTGGTATGGATAATGGAATGCATGCTCAATGACTACAGTTACGCGTAGCTCTGTGCTTAAACATCCTTAAAACATATGACCTGTATTTTCCCCTTTCTCCGGTAGGGTAGGACAAGAAGGTTGTTTTAAACGCTTGCTTCTTTGTTGTTATTAGGGACTTTCATAGAGTTGGGGGGGGGGGGGGCGGGGGCGGCAAGATTGGGGGGGGCTACGGGTTATCTTGAGAAGCCTTGGGGCATTAAGTTGCAGAGGTGTGAGGCGGCTGAAGTATGACTGAAGTCTTGGATGTCGTGGGGGGAGCGGGTTATAACGGTTTCTCTCTCCACAGAGGGAGTTACGAAATGTGTGGTAGCCAAGGCCCCAAATTTTTCCAAACCCCCTATCCCCATCCTCTACAGCTTCTGGGGGTGCCATACCCAGTGTTATAGAACGAAGCGTCACCCCTTTTCTGTTCATTCCCCAGTTTTACTTATACTGGTGTCATTACATACCTGTGTCCTGTTTCGTGTGCCAACGTCATTCCAAGCATCAAGCCATTATCTTGGTTAACACTGGCCGAGTTAGGGAAGCTACACATCCCACGTGTTCGTGTCAAGCCTAAGGTATCACACGGCTGGTTCTTGTCTTTGCATACATTATATCTAGAAATTAGAATGAATTTGTGAAAAACTACTATAAGATGTCATGACGTCATAATCAAGGCACGGTTCTGTCCTCATTAGACACCGTTGCTATGTCCCATAATTAAGACGTGAGCTAGAACATTCCTCCCACTGAAAAGTAATATTGGAAATCTGCCAAAACCTCATAGAGGTTTCAATATCTGACATTGTATTCAGGGTTTTGATAAACATTTGATATGCAGTTTTCAGTGAGAGTTCAATGCGTGAACAAAGCCCACAAAATGCAAAGCGTGCATTAAAAAAACATCCATTTTATCAAACCCTGAAACAATCTCTGGGCTGATCTAAGTCAAGGCACAGCTAACTCTGGCACACATCGAATTGGAATTTAGCGTGTTGGGTTTTGTGGAGGGAGGAAAACAGGAGAACCCGGAGAAAAACCCTTGGATCAAGGAAGAGACCCAACAAGAACTCTACTCACATAAATGCAGAGTCCAGGAATCGTACCCGATACCTCAGTGGTGAGAGGCGAGTTTCGCTACTGCCATGCTACCTTGGTTACATTATTAGTGTGAGGGCCTCTTCATGGGTACCTACCTCGTTAGTAGAGCAGCGTAATCATAGTGGTTTTCATCGTTGTCCAGAGGGTTGTTATTTCGCTCCGCCCATTTCCCAAAACTTTCCAGAGTGTTACCAGCATGATGATTAATGATGAGGCCAGGCTACAAAGGGATAAAAATGTACAGTTACTTTAAGAAATTGGAGGACTTGAAACGAACCTGGGCCGCACAGATTTGTGGGGCTGAATTTGGGAACAAGATCAATAAGTGCCGCCATCTTGCATTGGATTCTTGGATTCATCTTGGGGACGAGAACTTGGGACATGCATAAGTCCCTCTAGGAAAAATAGGTTACCTGTGGCGTCGTTAGTATCTGCATCCTGCTGACCACAAAGTTTACCGGGCTCTCTCCAAGACTGTTGTCTCGCAACATGTTGGCCGCCTGTGAAAGAAAGAAAAAAGGGCGTTTGCGTTTGGGCCGACGATAATTGAGCTTTCGACTCATTCTTTGTCGGCTAGCTAGCTAGAAATACCCTCATAATTTCAAATTGATAAATACTTACAATATTACAAGCCGTGAGAGCATATTGTTTTGCCGCATCTTCGCCATGAAAATTGGCCATCTTTGGATCGACAACCACTAACGATTCTATATATTTCTCTCCTCCAGGCCCCGCTGGTCCATCACGGTCGCTTGTGGCCGTTTCGTTTAGGGACCTGGTAAGTCGTATCTTTGGATCATCTGTTGCACGAATAGATTGTGAAGTAAAAAATATATTGGTAAAGTGTCGATCAAGTTGACCTGAATAGACATTGTCTTGACTCTTAAATGGCTTTTGTATTAAAGCGCCAACCGATGATTGGACGGCTCTTTTCCCTAATATTTTGATTGGTTCAGAGTAAACGCCACATTTCGTTACTTCACATCATCGGTTTTGAGTGAAAATGGAGGGTGGGAATTAGAAATGAATAAAAGGGAAGCTTTTTTTCAGAGAGAAAAAGGGGATGAAAAATGGATGGGAGGATGAGAAATACTCACCTTCCGTTCCACATGTATGTATTTCTGGTTTCAGCTCCTTCATTACCGATCTTCTGTATCGAGACTCCCACATGGGAGATGCTCTACGATACACTATATGAGGCTGGCCTTTACCACTAAGCTTTGCTTTGTTATGTAGATGATCGGGGAGGGGTTCTATGACATAAGCACTTTCATCCGTGTGAACCATACCACGCTACAAAGAAAAAAGAAAATAGAGCGGATTTCGTATGAGTGGAAAACGACACGGCAAATTCGTAAGCGTACCGTAGCAGTACCGTACTTTACCGTAGCCGTAATTAACTACGCGTTTTGATTGGATGATTCACAAGAAAACAATGGGAAACCAGTTCAGTGTTACGGCACACCGTCCCATGTAGGTGTTGTAAGTCAGTACCGTACGTTTACCAATCGTATGAAAACCGCTCTAAAACGGTGAAAAAAGTTTTGAGGACATAACTATAAACCCTATGTCTTCTGCGCATGCTCTGTTCGAGCCTCTGGTATGAGAACGAGGCTATGAGGTGACGAATTTGATACTTGTTAAATTTCTAACTGAAGATGTTTTCCGTATGGCAAAACATCATGCCATGCGGCAAAACAACGGTACGGAATTGAAATTATCCGTTGAGCCAATAACAGCGCGCGAGGTCACTGCTAATCCAATGAAAGTGCTTTGACACGGCACCATCACGGTCACGGCACGTCACGTCATACAAAAACTTCGTTTCTCAAGTCAAAAGAACTCAACTACTTACCAGTCCATGACAGTTACTAACGGCCACAGATGAACGTGATTTGGCCCCAACTTTACCAATCCAGTGGCAATTCTCCAAAGTGTGGCGTTTGATTATGCGGCCGCCCTGGCCTAAGACTTCCACTTGGAAATCAGGCGCTAACAATCTTTTATTTCTTTGTAGTTTAAGGTGAAGATTATCACCAAATGCATTTAATTTATAATAAATATCATCGGCGTGGGACGAGGTAGCGTCTCTACGCTCTCGTATGCTTTGTCTCAAAAGATCGTGAGTAAGAAAGGCTCCTTCCGCGCTAACTTGTGCTGGGTGAACGATGTCATAATCTGGGACTGAAATGATTAAAAAAAAAAAAAAAAAAAAAAATTAATATAATTATTTTTGGATTGTAATTGATATATCAAGGATCATGCTTTCAGACGTGATGCTAAAGCGCGGTACGACAGGACGAGACCATTTACGGGTCATAATGACTAATCAGGGAGCTCGGCCGAAGCCTAAAGGGAGAGGTTAGTCGACCCCTAGACCATGTAAAATTAACCCCTTGCTCTGATCAGTGACTCGTATGTTTGTGATCAGTGACTGTAGTATTGCATGGTCGCGTTAGTCCGGGATGCGTTTAGTCACGTTAAAAACTTTCATTGCTTTATAAATTACTCACCATCGCTATGAGTTTCCACTCCAAATATATGAGATAAATCTCTTTTTGTCATATGTCGGTGAATGCCAGATTGATGATGCTGTAGAAATACCAATTTGAATAATTAGGGAGGCGATCCAAATAAGAGTCAACAAGCCGGACCCTAACCTGGACGGGCGTCGATACCAGCTGGTGTCCATGTGTGGGACCAACTTCTGCAGTCACGTGCCCTAACAGCGCATGACTATAGAAGGCAGGACGCTTTGTGTTGCGGGTGTCGTTAAGCCGAAAGCTCTAAACAAAAATACTATGTACAGAGAACAAGAATTTAACCATTATCACAAGTTCATCAGCTGTACAAATGAGTCTCTTTCAATCTAATTTGAATAATAATTTATTAATAATATCTTCAGAGTTTTTAGCCCCGTGACTTGAACGTAACGGTTCAGCCAACTTCAATGGCCAAATATTTTGGCGGTGACCAGTGCTTTGAATCAGGGTCACTGCCCAGACCATGTCTGAAGTCACACACCACTTCAAGAGGAGAACCCAACTCGCTTCACTTGAAATGTGTCGTTGAGCTAATTAAAAAGGAAATTCACTTTATAAAACCTGGACTTTCCTTCTACGTGGGGATAAAAAACTTTATTTTGACAATGGCTGACGAGTTAGCCTAGAAGCATGGAAGATTTGGGGGAAGCTTTGCAGATTAACTGAGGGACTGGTCATAAAGTACAGGGGGTGGGCTGGAAAAATCAAAACTTCCAATGAACGAATTTTACTGGTCCACCCTTTAGTCCATGTATGATTACAAGTAGCCCCTCCCTTGACCAGGTGTACAATAATTGATGATAACCCTCAATGTATTACATGATTCCTCTTGACCCCACCCTCTTTCCTGTGCTTGAAAATGATGGCCCACTCCCTCTTTTTTTCCAGCCCACCCCCCTGTACCTTATGACCAGTCCCTGATCGAGAGCGAAAAAATCTTTTCTGTTCGCTACTCCTTGCCGTTGTAAAATAGTTGCAAGTATTTCACAGATACATTCCGCGAAAAAAAAAAAACGAATAAATCCAAAAAGACCTGTGACCTACAGCCCAAATGTTGATTTTAAAATAAGCTTACTTCAAAATTTTGGTATTCAAAAGCCTAAGGTATATTGTAATACCAATATTCCTGAAAAGTTTTGCTAAACAAGCGAGAAAAACTACTGGTATGTTGATGAATATACAAGAAAACGTGTCAAAAAAAGGAACCTACTTGCTGGAGCGAAAAATTTCATAAGCACCTTGGATTTATTTAATTTTTATACTTTTTAAATGTGACCTTGTTGAATTTTTTTTCATTTTAGGGGTCACTTGTTTTAAGTTGAGGAATTTCGAACTAATGTCAGTAATTTTAGGTGAATTTGAAATGTTAAAGATGTAATGATTTGGTTACGAATATGATTTCAAAATTTTGTTAAAAAAACAATTTTTAAAATAATTGTTGACAGCAAAATGGTCATAATCGCGTCGAAAAGATGGATTTTGAGTACAAAGAGTTGATTGGTATATAAACTGTAATTTAATTTGCACAAAAAGACGAGTTTCCATTCATCCATCCATCCATTCATTTTCTTATAACTGCGCTTCAGAGATTTTTTTATTTTACAGAACCGAAAATCCTCCAAGCTAAGCATTAAACATCACATACAAAAGCGTTTGTAGACGTAAAAATAAATATTATTAACTAATAATAATTATAAGCTGATTTATAGACGCTGAGGACACTGCCCAAAATGAATTTTGCAAAACTAAGAAATTATAATCCTTTTCTTTTTGTAGTATCTGCCAGATTTTTCAGATTGTGTAACTAGCAACTCAGTATAAGACTATGTTAAGCTTGAATGTTCTCTAAAAATGCTATAGCTTATAGCAGCGAAGAAAGGATAATTCAATGAACGACACTTAGATGCAGATCTAGAGCATATGTTTTGATTTAGAGTAAAAAAAATTACCGAAGCGAACATATGTGAGAATAATGACAGTTTTTGTAGCAGTACTCACCTATTCGCTTATCACGAGTATATTTTACTATTTCTGGCTTTACTTACGCTTTTTCCATGGGTCTTCTGTAGTGTTATGGTCGATATACACGCCAAAATCCCAAGATAGTTTAGCATCCACATTCCATATAATGGCGCTTCCCCACTGCCAATTGCAGCTGGTCTAGCTCAGTTTTATAGCCTTGAATACTTCCAAAAGAGCGGGAAAATAAATAAACCACGTTGAGTCACAAAGTGACTACTAATCTAGCTCATATTTACGGCAAACAATTCCTGGTTGTTCCTATTAAATTTAACCAAAACTTGTTCGATAAAGGTGGATACAGAGTTGATAAACTTGGGTGATAAAAATGGCCGATTACGACAGAAAAAATAAGCAAAAATATTTCAAAACATTGAGTGTGACCGTTATGTTTCGTCCTTAGAGAGCCTTGGAAGTCTCATTCTCGTTGTAAAGAGGAAAGCAGTTTTATTAATGAGTTTATTTATAACAAGTAGTATTTCTGTGTGAACTCTTGCATGACATTGCTTTGAAACAAGTGAGTGAAGTCAAGGAGTTCCAATAATTATAGCCCACCGTAATGAATACTTTTTATTCAAAATAACCCGCAAAAACTTGCCATTATCATTCAACATACCTTAATTTTCGTGTAGCGTTTTAGAAGCCTTTTTTCCAGTAGTTTTTTAAGGTGTTTTTACGCGTTTTTTAAGCCATTTTTTAACCGATTTGAAGCTCGAAACATCGGGTCAAAAATCCTCTGTGTTTTTTCTGATCAGCAAGACAAAAATAGCCAATCAGATTCCACTTACAAGAATGATCGACAGGTGGCCACAATAAGAAACCATTTAACAGTCAACTTCAAATATTTTTACTGGTAAGTAAGATCAAGAGCACAATAATAATCTTTTTGCTAAAAAACTTAAAAAATTTTAAAAAATCAAGAATTTTTTTTGATAAGCTGTAAGATAGCTTTATTTTTTCCACTAAAGTTTTTATCCCACTTAACTGGAAAAAATTCAAGATTTCTGTTTAAGTCGACTCTAGTTCTCTGACGATTTTAAAACATAAACTCATAAAATATTCTTATTTAATCAGCCCAGAAAAATTGATCAGATCATCGATTCTACCTATAGGATTCAGAATCTAGACTCAAACTCTTCCCCTATAGGCTGGAGTTCGCTGGAACTGAGAGCCATGAAAAGGTTTTTGGAATTCTTCATAAATGTTGATTCAATATTCAAAATTTCGTGAACTTTGTACTGTTTCGATTTAAAATCATTCTGTATCTTTGAAACTTGGAATTCATGGCTGAAAGTATGGCCATAAAGAACCGAAAGACAGAACAGAGAAAACAGAAGAGAGAAAGGCCCCTGCTAGAGCTGATCAAATTTCTGTGATTCCTTTTCACAAATTAAAGACCGAGTAATTAGTACCCTTGATTCCTTTTCACAAATTAAAGACCGAGTACCCTAGATGTTATAGCTTTTTAAGTTCAAAGGAAAAAAGACTGTTTTATTATTATTATTATTATTATTATTATTATTATTTTATTCTTGTACAGAGAATAAACGTACAGGACATTTTAATTGATTAATATTGCCTTCTTCCACTGTGGTGCTGTGGTGCATATTGGTGTCTTGAATTCCTGAAGATATGAAAATGTTAATTGCAAAATGGTACTCACACTACTCGCGTGCAAATATATTTACTTGGGCGACTGAGGCAATGACATAGCTACATGTGTGTAATAAATTGTTTACCATTAAAGAAAAGCATTTTGCTGTTACGTTGTTGTTGTAACTGTAACTGTTGTTGTTGTTATTATCGTTGCGGTTGTGGATGTTTCTGTCACTGATTGCTGTGGTGCTCCTTCTCTTATTGTTGTTGCTGTTTTTTGTGTTGTTGCAAGTTGTTGCAGCAACAGCAGCTTCTGTTGCTGTTCCTGCTGTTTTGTTGTTGTTTTTTCTCTTGTTAGATATAAATGTGTACCTAGCTTATTTCTACAAGAGGGCACATGTACGAACACACTGCTTCATCGTCTGGAAATTGTTTTCGTTCCCTTGGCATCCTCCATAGACGAACTGCCGGCATGTTCCGATAGATTCATCGTAATAAAACCTCAGAAAGCGTCCCTTGCAACGGCCTGGTTGGACTGGAAGCAGGCAGTATTCAGGCCTTGCCAGGATCATACCTGAAGAACGAGAACAGTCAAGAAGACGATGAAGATGACGATGATGATGATGGGGAAGAAGAAGAAGAAGAAGAAGAAGAAGAAGAAGAAGAAGAAGAAGAAGAAGAAGAAGAAGAAGAAGAAGAA
>JAADYU020024674.1:0-10450 GCA_011763375.2 Heteractis magnifica
GTCCCCACGGGACCTGATGATTCAGGAGTGGAGATTGGGTTAGAGAGTGAGCAAGAAGGTCTTCCAGCCAAGCACCAAATTCCTGTGGTGTTTGTGGCTGGTAATAACCCAGTTGATGAAGTAAAAGATCTTGAAGAAGCTGGAGTTGAGCTGTCTTTTTGTGTGCATAGTGTAATAGAGGACAAAGAAGCTCTTAATAATGGGTGAGTGTTGTTTTATACCACTGACAACTTTAATGAATTTTGCATTTTGGTTGGTTGTTTGCATGTGGGAAATAAGAGCCCATGCTATAGTTGATTATATATTTACTGTCACTTAGCACATGTTGATGAATTTTCCTTGTTCTCACAGTATTTTGGCCAGTTTGCTTTGTTCATTGTTGTTGTTATTGTGATTGTAAAATTATAGTGGTTGATAAATTGATAACTTAACATTGAGACATTCAGTGTATCTGGAGGCAAAAAATAATTTCTAGCACATTTAGTCATTGTCATTTGGATCATTTGTCCATATACTCAGACATTCAATGGCTTATTCTGAAATTGGTTTTTCACTGCCATCAATCAAAAACAATCAGTCAGTAGCTATTAGGTTCTTGACTGACGGCAGTGAAAAAACAAATTCCAACTGGCAGCTCACAGCTACTGAGTTTGCAGAATATTGAGAATTGCAGTAATCTCCTTTAATTTATGATGACAAGCATTTTTGAAAAAGTTTTATTTTTGCTTGCATTTTCTAGCTCATCATATTTGCAAGATGCCGAAAACTTTCCTCCACTGGGCAGTCTACAAACACAAGACGTTGAGCGATCACGTAAACGGCGTAGGAAAAGACGACAGCATCAAAGATCTGGGGATGTGCCATGTTCATCCAGTGAAGACAGTGACAGAGACAAAAGCCCTGCTAGTATTGTTGAGAGAGTTGCACGTGTGAGGAGTGGTAGTGGACTTGTGGGAAATGAAAAAGGGAGCAGTACTGCTGAAAATAAGACGGAAAATGCTGTTGTATTGGAAAATGCTGATAAGAAAGGAGAAAATGGTAGGAATAACTGGTTAATAATTATTGCAATCAAAGAATAACTGCATTGTCTCCTCAGCCAGAGGCTTCTATGCTGATGTAGATTGAAATGGAAAATGTGCAATACATAACTCCTGGTACATATTGGCATAGTTGATATGTTTGTTTGTGTTTCAGGTCAGGAAAATAAGAGATCCACCAAAGATGCTCAAGACACCAGCAGCACTGACTCTAAAAATACAACAGACACAGTCCTGTCCATTGGCGATTCATCAAGCAGTCCACCACAGAGTGATGTTGATTTCCAAACCACTAAACCACCACAGAACAAACCCAATACTACCACTGCTAATAACAAAACCTCTGAGACAAATACTGCTCTCAACGAAACCTCTACCAAGTATGCTAGTTCAGCCCCTGTGAGCTTGTGGGCTGATTTGTTTAGAACACCATCTTCTAAACAGCAAGTAAACAAGGGGGAAACTGCTACTGTTGTCACTCAAAAGGAACCAGTCAAAGACAACGGAGCTAAAAAAATAGAAGAATCAGCTCCATTGGTCATTGATATAGCAAAGGATAAGAGAGCTATAAAGATTGCAGGTATAAAATATGACTCCAATACCAGTGTACATGTATATTGATGTCATACCACCTGAGTGAATTACTAATTGCACAAAGCATTATTGGTCAAAACTAGAGTTTATAAATAATATTATTGATAATTATGATTGTCTTACAGAGGCACTAAAGAAGATGACTCTTGATTATACTCACAAACCATTGTTACCAAGAGGACTAATAAACAAAGCCAACTGGTGCTATATTAATGCTGTATCCTTTTCCATAATTGGAATTACCAAAAATGTATAGACCTTTCCAGAAAACATCTGTATGTCCATGAAATACTGATATCAAAGTGTGGCAAAAGAAAATTAATGTACTCTCCCCATAACATCCCATCCATTGGAAAATTTGATCCCACTCTATGGAGAGATATGAATGCCATTTATATATTTGGTTCCTGGAATGACTTTATAATTGGGCTATTGCAGTATATAATGCAGTTCCATAGAGCAGATTTCATATGACTGTGAAAAAGTCGTGGCACGAACATGGCGTGGACACGGTCAAGGTGTGGCAAGGAACTTCAAAATTCTAGAAAACATCACGGTGGTGGCAAGGCATGCTTACAGCACGGACTGTGCCGCAACTTTTTCACAGTCATACAAAATCTGCTCTACTACTCCCCTTTCCCTGCTACTGTAATACGGTTGTAGGATTTCCATTTTTATGCTGTATACAGAGGTTGAGTTAGAATGTTTTTTCCTTAAATATGGCTAGACATTGCAAGCTCTGCTTGCGTGCCCTCCATTCTTTAATCTTCTTAGTCAACTTGAACCATTAAAGGATAAAGAGTCCACTTCCACACCAATACTGGACAGCATGTAAGTCCATAATGAAAAATAAATATTAAATTATGTTATTATAATTAAGATGATGGTGATAACAATGATGATGTTGACACTGATAAGCACAATGAAGATGAAGATAACAAGTTCACCCCATCAACCTTTTTTGAAATAGCTGTATAACCCCATTGACTAAAATTAAATTCTATATTGATTATGTTATTTATTACACATTTAGGGTCTATATCTGTGTGATAAAGCCATGAATAAAAACCATACCATCTCGGTGAAGAGATACCATATCACTTCCCTGTAAACTGTCCAATGACATTTTCAGTAATAAAATATTTTTGTTAGTTATTGTATCAACCCTAAATGTGTAATAAATAAATAATTATGTGCAAGCGACTGATATGATGGAAAATGAGTGAATAAAAACAATATCAAGCTCTTAACATGTAATAATCTCTATTTAACTCATGCAGGGTGAAGTTTTCACATGAGTTTAATATTCTTCCAAAGCCAGGTAACTCACTGATTAACTTTTAATGCACTTTGAGACTGAATTTACCAACAAAAATGTCATATGAAATTAAAAAGATGAAAAAAAAAAATTAAAAACATGAAATTAAAAGAAAGGAATTATTAGCAAAGATAGTAAAGGTTTTATGCCATCCCTTATTTCTGCCAGTACCTGTTATTAGTTGGATGAAAGGCTGGTTCAGCTGGTTGGGGCCTGGGGCAAGGGGGTGCTCATTGTAATTAATTTCATCAGGTGCCCTCTAGGGCTAGTGTGCATTGAAAATCTTTCAAGCCAAGGTACATGGCTCATTGTTTTTCTCTCCTTATGGTTGTCAATTTCCCCCTCCTACTCCCCTTCTTGAGCTAGCCTATCTTTCTTTTGTATGACGGTTTGTAGCCCTAACCTTTGATGGAGTATCAGTTTCTGTATAAGGTCAACTTGACCTTTACTTCAAAGTAATTTTATCCAAACAGTGTGTGGTGTTATCTTATTTCCATCCAAAAGAGCTCTGACAGCAAGGATTCAGAATCAAAGATTTTTATATACTTAGTTTGGTTGGCAGAGGAATGGCATAAAAGAGAACTTATTTACCACAAAACTAGATTCCCCTCATCTTCAACTTTTCAGAAATCAATTTTAAACCATTTTTGTTTTGATGATTTAATGTTCTATGGCATTCTCCTTCAGCAACCCAGGGCAAGAATGGGAAAGTTGAATTTAGGACTGGTTCTTCTTTTGAACCCAGTTATGTTTACAAAATGCTGTCAACTATTCAGAGCTCACTCTCTGCCAAGGTAAGTGTTATAGATTGAATCAAATATCACAGTGACTGTAATAACAAACTGATAAGCAATAAAAACATTGATATCCAATGTCTTATCAGTTTTTAGTGTTAATATGCAGCTGTGCCTATATGGGGTTTGGGGTTTGTATACCAGTTGGTGGAATGGCTGGCCAGGGCATGTGTAGATTTGATAGGCCCAGCCTCCTGTGAAAGATAATTAGAGCAATCAAGAAAGGCCTTCATTAATTATCTTTCTTATACCAGTCTTTAAGTGCTGCTTTCTTGTGCCCTTTAATGTATTTCATTTAGGGTCATTTGCATCAAATTCAAGTGGCACTTTGCAGGAATACAATGGTTTTCATGTGCAGTGAATGGATAACAAGCTATTGTATTTATGCAAAGTGCCCCTAGTAGTCAAGAATCGGAAATCAGTGATAGTTGATAGGAACTAATAGGAAAATATTATTTTGACCAATATGGCATTTTGGAAATTAGGAATTTGATAAATAAAAATAAAATAATAATAAAAATGTGAAACAAAAATATCATTAATTTCAAAAGGGTCGCCAAGAAGATGCAGAAGAGTTCTTAAGCTGCGTCCTCAATGGAATTCATGAAGAAATGCTACAGTTGGTGAAGCTGTTGGAACCAGCCCCCAAACAAGAAACACCAGCTGTAGAGCAGTTCAATACAGATGACCCCAGTGTTGTTGCAGTGAGCGGACAAGACATTGAAAACAATGATGATGATGACAGTGGAGACTGGGAACAAGTAGGACCCAGAAACAAGTCAAGTATCACTAGAATGGTATGCTCTGTAGCTGGTTGAATGTTTTGTGTTTTTGTTAGGGAACAATCTAGCTACCCAAAATGGACACCAGCATAACATTTACATCGCACCGTGCAAAAGTATGAACACTTTAATGTATTTACATACTTTTATGCACAGGATTTTTTGCTGCCAAATGAGCTTTTACATGCCTAAGTTAGTAAAACCAGACAGCTTCTCATCAAAATGTGTTCTTGGTTTAACATACAAAATACAGTGCATAAAAGTATGTGAATACATTAAAAGTGGTCATACTTTTGCATATCTTGCTGTAACACTATCCATCAGTCAAATAGCACAACCTACTAGAAAAAAGTTCTTGTGTCAAATGAGAGAAGAACAAATGAAACAATACCTCCCAACATGTTTGTTTGATATTAGAGTTCTAAGTTTTTTATTATTGGGTTTGCAACTATTTCCAAAAAGGTTGTCAGTCAGTCTGAGCCAGACCATTCACCAGCACAGGTCATTGCTCAAAGGTGTTTTTTTTTTTTTTTAAATACTTTACAACAAAGGTGGGGTTGTATTTAACTTACTGTTGTTTACTATTTATCACTTTAATTTTAAAATTAATTCACAGCTTATGCACACAATTCTTCTTGGTCACAGATTTCAGATATATTTCTGACTGTCAACTTATTTGAAATAGTTGTATACCAGTTTAAATGACCCATAAGGGACTTTTAATAGGACTCCTTGTGCCAATGTACATTGTATACCATTCACATATGAGCAAGACTCCCCCCTCCCCCTCCAATGTTGATTTTGGCTGCTGATTCCAAAATGAATCCACTGGAACCATCAGCAGCACAGGGGAAGAGGGGACAATGCTCTGACAGAGAAAAAGGTTATCTTATGTACCAAGAGAACAAAAATAGAAAATGTCCCAAGAGTTTTGTTTAAGGCTGTGGACATGTGTATTAATTAAAATAAGCATGCTTTACATGTAGGACTTTATTTAAAAATGTGTGGGTTCAGGGCCGTAGCCAGACTGAAATGTTTACCAAGCAACTAGGGGGTTCAGGATCTGAAAAATTAATAATAATATCTGAAATTTTACTGAGGCAACTGCCTCGTTTGCCTCATTGTAGCTACAGCCCTGGGGTTTAGGGACTCATCATAAAGTAATTTGGTTGGATCACACAGTTTTGAACTTCTTGAAAGGGGTCCCAGTATGAACATCTTGCTAAGATATTGATAAGATCTTATAAGAATCTTGCAAGATCTTAAAAAAGATCTTAAATAAGATCAGGCAAGATCTTGCACATTTTCCTGCAAGATCCTGCAAGACACTGCATAAACTTGGCAAGATCAGGCAAGATCGTGCCAAGATCTGGCAAGATCAGGCCTGATCTTACCAGGTTCTTGTCAAGATCTTACCAGGGTCTTGCCGAGATCTTTGTTACAGGTGAATTTCAGATTCAGGTGAATCTAGATTCACCTAGGTAAATTATCCAACATTCACAAAAGGGAACAAGAAAAAAATTTCCAGTTTCTATTTCTCCTAATATTTTGCCATTTCCTTTCTATCTTTCTACCATTCTCCCATTTCCCTTCCCTCCCTAACTATTCCTACATTCTTATTCACCTAATTAGTAATAAATAGTATGATGAGAAGTTTTAATTAGCATTTTTTTCTTTTTTTTTTTTTACCTGACTGTATTGGGATTTGAACCTGAGACCTTCTGCATGAGAGACCAGTGTGTAACCAACTGTACTAGCTGTGATTTTGTTGGTATAATGGGTCCAATTAATTATGAAATACAAAGCCTTCCCCAACCCTAACCCTTAGGTGAATCTAGTTTCACCTACTAGGTTAATTTCAAAATTCACCTAGGTGAATCTAGATTCAACTGAATCCGAAATTCACCTGTAACATCTTCCAGGGTCTTGGCCGAGATCTTACCAGGGTCTTGGCAAGATCATCCAGGGTCGCAAGATCTTGCTAAGATCATTACAAGATCTCAATAATATCTTGGAAAGATCTTGTTAAGATCTTTTGAAATATTTCACAAGATCTTGCAAAGATCATCACAAGATCTCAATAACATCATGGGAAGATCTTTGAAAGATCTTGCTAAGATCTTTTGAAGTATTTTGCAAGATCTTGCTAAGATCATTTACCCTGGGTTCCAGAGGCTTTTTACTCTTGCTCCAGCAATTGTACTTCAGACGTGATGTCGCAACTAGGAGAAAAAACTTCTGGGTGCGTGAGTTACAAATCTCACTTCCATGCTTTTTGATTGACGTACTTAATCACATCCAATTATAGATACTTGGACGAAACTGGTTTTGACATATGATAGTGTTAATGTTTACATGATGCAGGTCATGACCCTTTACCCACGTGCATTTGACAGCCAAATGAATCAGAAACTACTCAAAAAGTTTGTAAACCTGAAGATAATTGTAGAGTTTGTGGATGCTCTTCAAAATTATTAGGAAGAGGGAAATGTAATTTGTTCACAGGAAAGTTTCTCCATTTCTCATTGTGAATGAGTGATTCAGGGCTTGCGAACACGATACAATATTTAGGGACTTAAATCCTGCAAACTCCACATTCTAGTCCTCTAGACATACACTAGAAATTTCTTTTGAACGCAATTTCCTCAAGTGAGAGGTCAAATTACTATCAATACTGGGTTCTTAGGGTATAAACTCAGTGATTGCTAAGGGAACTTCTAAATCTTTAAATAGATGTTTGTCATTTAACACGGCCATCGACATCGATGATGCTGACAGATATGATATAGTACAAAACAGTAGAACCAAACAATACTATAAACTGGTTTCCTAGCTGGAACTGGTCAACCAATCAAAATACTGGAATTCATTTGTTTTTCTTAATAACCAATCAGAAGGCAGGGTCAAAATCTGACTCACGGGAAAATCTACGATCTCTGATTGGGTCGGTTCGCTCAAAGGGGTAACTCGTGCGCCCAGAGGTTTTTTCCCTCGCGACATCATGTCCGAAGTACAATTGCTGGAGCGAGAGTAAAAAGCCTCTGGAACCCAGGGTAAAGATCATCACAAGATGATCTTTTGAAGTATTTCAAAAGATCTTGCAAAGATCATTACAAGATCTTGATAATATCTTGGGAGGATCTTGCAAAAAACTTGTTAAGATCTTTTGAAGTATTTTGCAAGGTCTTGCAAAGATCATTACAAGACCTTGGGAAGATCTTGTTAAGATCTTAATTAGATCTTGACTAAGATCTCGGTAAGAACTTGTTAGGATCTTGCCAAGAACTTGCCAAGAACTTCCAAGTTTATAATCTTAAGATCTTCGAAGGATCTTGTCAAGATTTTACCAAGATCTTGACAAGATCTTGTGTATTTAAGATCTTGGGTGGTTTAACACAAGATCTTGCCAGATCATCCAAGATCTTGCCAGATTATCCAAGATCTGGCAAGATCTTCCATGATCTTACCAAGATGCTTAACCTGGGGTGGGCTGTCTATAAAACTGTACATTGGAGAGAGGAGGGGTCATCACTTCTTCAACCTTGTTTTATACTAGGCCAGCAAAAAAAGAACTCCTTCAAATCCAGTTTTACCCTCCCCCCCCTTTACTTTATGAGCAGTCCTTTAGTGTGGGGAAAGTGGACTTCTAAGTCATCAACCTCAGTCTATTAATGCAACAGGTACATTGTTATGGATGTTTTCTGAATCAAATACTCACTAGCTGTACATTATGACTGTTTCCCAGGCCAAATTTCCTCAGTCTTTGGTGTCTGACATTTTTGGTGGATATCTGAGGTCATCACTTCACCAGGCTGGAGCAAAGGAGTCAGCTAATGTGGAGCCTTTCTTTGACCTACAACTGGACATTCAGGTACTACCACAGAGTTAAAGTCAACCAGGAATGGAAATTCTTAATAGTCAGGATAGAAATAGTTTAGTTATTCATTCATTCTTTTTTTTTCTTTCTTTCTTTCCTTTATGTATTTATGTATTTTTTATACTTGTTTGTTTGTTTATTTGTTTGTTTGTTTATTTGTTTGTTTGTTTATTTGTTTGTTTATTTTTGTTTATTTGCTTATTTGTTGATTGATTGATTGAACGATGGATGGATGGATAGATGGATTGACTGATTGATTGATTGAATATTTCAGAATGTGAGTTGTATTGAGGATGCCTTGAACCACCTTGCTGTAAAAGAAGAACTACAAGGTTACACATGTTCCAAAACCAATGCACAGGTCAGTGTGGAAGCACAATAACTTTGAGGCATGCTTAAATTGAATTATTCAAAAAACATTGAGTTTTCTGGGCCTAAAATGATGCTCAATCTGATTCCTGAAAAGAATTCGCTGGAAAATCTATTAAATCTAATTAAACTTTCTCATTGTTTGTCCATACTGTTTGGTTTAAGAATCCTCTTGATTACCCTCAGTGCCAGAGGTCCTCTTGCTCCAGTTTCCAGCAGACAGTGACCCAGGCACCAAAGAGCATGAGGCCATAGGCAAATGGCAAGAGAATCTCTGGTGCACTTCCAAGCAAGTGCACCAAAGGTTATCTGTCCTGAAAATGAAACCCAAAACCAAGTAGCACTGGAGCATTAGAGAGCTTCAGGATCCTACAGGGACTGCGGAGCAGGGGGGCTGGGGGCTATAGCCCCCCCAATAAGTTTTATATATTAATACCAAGTTATCCTTTGGTGGTTGTTAGCCCCCCCAATCAAAATTACGCTCCGCAGTCCCTGTCCTAGGATACTGAAAGGTCTGAAATGGTATTATTATTATTTAATTATATAAAATGGAATACATTGAATTCCTATCAGCTCAGATTCTTTCTTTGCAGATTGACATATCCAGGCGTGTCACATTTGAGAGTCTTCCAAAGATTCTCATTCTTCATCTGAAGAGATTTATCTACTCCAAGAGTGGAAGCCAGAAACTTCTAAAACATGTGGATTACCCATTAGATCTCACCATTGGCAAAGGTGAATGTGCACCTGGGTCGATAGACTTGAACTTGACTTTGAACACTATAATTCTTTATTATTCAAAATTACTCTGTATAAATTTGCCACTCAATGACCAACATTAAATTTGCTTGATAATGAAGTCATTACGACATTGAAACATTGCAACAAATTTGCATTATTTTTTATTGTAAATTAATTCTACCAACCCACATTTTTGCCAAATATTATTTCCGAGTATGTCAAGAAATCTGTAGAAAATCACTGTAGTTTTTGAAATCTTATTTTTATCAGACATGTTAAGAAGGAATAAAAAAGCACGAAAGCCTTTTATTCTATAAAATAGCATTTAAAAATATCTAAAATCAAGCATTTTAATTTATTTAACAGAATTATAAGCAAGAAAATATAAAATTGTTGGGAATTCAGTGGAAATATCCTCAGAAACCGCATACTTTTTAGTACTACAATAAGGAAACAAGCATGGCAGTTACTGTAAATAAGGTCCATTGGAGGGGATATTAAAAAGCACAATCAGAGTAGGCTTCATTTAAGAAATTAAATACTTCTTCTGTGTTTTCACACACATGAAAACCGAGGTATGTTTGGAAGAATTCGAGAGCAGATCAGTCCAAACACGAGACGTAGTCGAGTGTTTGGACCTGCTCGAGAATTCTCCCAAACGTGCTGAGCTTTTCATGTAATATTTCAAAAACGAGTGTGAGTGTTTCATTAGGGTTTCCAAACACGAGAAAACATTTGAAAGCACGACACCGTAGGCCGAGTGCTTTTATTGTTTTCGAGTGTTTGGAGACCCTAATGAAACACGAAGCACGAGTTTTTGGAATTACTTCTCAAACGAATTAATCAAATACAAAAAAGAAAAGTCTCTGGAGATTATGAACTACTCCAACTGAAACAATATCAAGAATGGACTCATTATGATTTATTGTATTTTCATT